>ML268704.1:0-55800 GCA_005239495.1 Nicotiana undulata
GATAAAATTAACAAATAGACCGGGTGGGGGTAGGGTGGGGTGGGGGGTGGGGGGAAGAAGAGGAGAGGGGAGGAGAGGGAAAAAAGTTAGAGAAGAAAGAAGAAAAAACGGGTTAGGGTGTATTACAAAAAAAGATTTGCGACCGAATCAGTCGCAAATTTGAAATTTCAAATTACGACCGATTCAGTCGCAAATGTCGTTGACCAGTCAGACCTTATTTTAATTGCGTATTCCGACTAAATCGGTCGCAAACTTTAATTTTATTTTATTTTTAATATTAAGAGTTGCGATAGATTCAGTCGCAAAACTGTAATGATCCAGTCGGTCGTTCCGAGAGTTTAGCCCCGTTTTCCCCATTTCTGCTTCATTTTGTGTGGTTCGGCTCTTTTATGTTGCGTTAGGTTGCTTGGTTTGGTTTCGGAGTGGTTGTGGAGATAAATGAGACACTTAGTCTCTTAAGTTGGTCAAATAGTTAGAAAAGTCAATCGGAAGTTGACTTATAGGTAAATAATATCGGAATTGGGTATTTAGGGTTAGGATAGTTTCGTTAGGTGATTTGGGACTTAGGAGTATGTTCGGAATGTTATTCGGAGGTCCGTGGTAGAATTAGGCTTGAATTGGCGAAATTGGACTTTAGGCGATTTCCGAACGACAGTGAAAAATTAGCTATCGGGGTCGAAATAAAATTCTGAAAGTTGGAAAAGGTTCTCAGGTGTTGTTTTTGATATGTGTGCAAAATTTCAGGTCATTCGGACATGGTTGGTTGGTTTCGGCATCGTTGGTGAATTTCGGAAAGTTTAGAAATCCTTAGGCTTGAATTCGGGGTTAATTTGGCATTTTGATATTGTTTTGGGTGATTCGAAGGATCGATTAAGTTTGAATGATGTCATGGGATGTGTTGGCATGGTTGGTTGAGGTCCTGAGGGCTTCAGGTGTGTTTCAGACGCTCAACGAGTCATTTTTGGACTTGAAACGTTGGCAGATTTTTGCTGGTGTTTTTCTTCTGGTTTTCTTCTACGCAATCGCAGGAGTAGGTTCGTGATCGTGTAATCTTAGCTGAGGCGGAGGTGAAGGTGTTCTATGCGATCGCAGAGAATGGGTCGCGATCGCGTGTGAGGTAGTGCTTCGCGAATGCGTGGCCAGTGCCGCGTTCACGTAGGGTATTCGAGCTGATGAGTAGTGGAGGCGATTGCTCTACGCGATCGCGTAAGGCAGATTGCGATCGCGTAGTGTTGAGTGGCAGTGAATTACGAACACGTGGGAGGTTAGGCGATCGCGTAAGGTTAGTTGAGGGGCAACATTATTTGTGTTTCGCGATCGCGAGGATATTTCCGCGATCGCGATGAAGAAATGCCTGGGCGGAATATTTAAAGTCCAAAATCGAGGGTTTAGTCTAAAATTCCAAAATTTCAATAAAGAGCTCGGGAGAAGGCGATTTTGGAGGGGATTTTCAGAAGAGTGATTGGGGCAAGTGTTCTTCACTCAAATTTGGTTTAATTCCATGATTGTGTCTTGATTTTTATCATTTAATTTGGGATTTGAGGTGAAAATTGGGGGAAAATGGAAGGGAATTGGAGAATTGATTTTGGGGATTTGGATGGCCATTTGATGTCCGATTTTAATGAATTTGATATGGGTAGACTCATGAGTGAATGAGGATTCTAGTTTTGTGATTTTTATCAAATTCTGAGACGTGGGCCCGGGGCCCGGGTTTGTCAGATTTTTGATTAAATTTGATACTTTTCGCGTGGGTTTTGTTCCTTTAACATGTATTGATGATATAATACTGATTTTGGTTAGATTCGGAGCAATTGGAGGCCGATTCTAGAGGCAAGGACATCGCGGGTTAGAGTTTTGTCCGGTTTGAAGTAAGTAATGGTGGTAAATCTTGTCCTGAGGGTATGAAACCCTGGATTCCACATTTGTATCATTGTTTTGGAGTGGCGCATACTAGATGACGAGTGTGTGGCATGCACCGTTGGGGATTGTGACTTGGTCCGTCCCGTAGAAACTGTAAGGTAGTTGCACGACGCCCGCAACCTTGCCCTCTCCTTCCTGTTTCCTTAGTATTTACATTTCCAGACTTATCTTGTATTAGGGAATTGCAACAGACTTGTATTTCTCTTTAGATGCTCGTGACTAGTGACTCCGGGATTTTGGGTTGTACTTATGTTTAGTAAATCTTGTTTATTTTTGAAATGCTTAAACTGAATTTTATGAAACATCGGATTAGTAATGATTTGAACGCAAGGTTTCTTTATGATATAAGTATTGAATTGGCTAGCCTAGTATCGCGATAGGCGCCATCACGGCCAGGGTAGTTTCGGGGTCGTGACAAGTTGGTATCAGAGCCTAGGTTACATAGGACTCACTAGTCATGAGCAAGTTTAGTAGAGTCTTGCGAATCGGTACGGAGACGTCTGTACTTATCTTCGAGAGGCTGCAGAACCATTAAGAAAAATCTCACATTCTTGAATTCTTGTCGTGCGAATATGTTGATTCTGGTAACTAAACTTCTGTTGTTTAATTCTCTCACAGATGGTGAGGACACGTGCTACCGGGCAGGGCGATCAACCACCAGTGGGATCCACGAGAGGTCGAGGTCGCGGTCAAGGTCGTGGTAGAGGTAGCGGTGCAGCCCGCGCAGCTGCCGGGGCGGTACCTATAGACCCGCCTGTTATACCAGATCAGGTCCGAACCACAAATTTTCCAGCGGGACCGACCCAGGCACTGACAGTGCCTATTGTTATTCCGGGTCTTCAGGAGACCTTGGCCTAGATTATGACCGTGTGCACCAGTCTTGCACATGCGGTCGTTGTTTCTACTACAGCCGCTACTTCTTAGGCCGGGGGAGGCACTCAGGCTCCTGCTGCCCGTACACCTGAGCAGGTTATTCAGGGACTTCAAACACCGGGGGAAGCTCCAGCCCAGCCGGTTGAACCTGCTTAGGACTATGTGGTTCCAGTTATGGCTGATGATGAGCAGCGTAGGTTGGAAGGTTTGGCAGACTCCAGCCTCCGATATTCGGTGGTGCTGAGGGCGAGGATGCCGAGGGTTTCTTAGACAAGTGTCAAAGGATTCTTCGTACTGTAGGCTTTTTGGAGACCAGTGGGGTCTCGTTCACTACATTCCAGTTTTTAGGAGCTGCCTTTACTTAGTGGGAGGCTTATGAGAGGAGTAGGGATGTTGGTGCAGCGCCCCTTACATGGCAGCAGTTTTCCACTCTCTTCTTAGAGAAGTATGTTTCACAGTCCCGCAGAGAGGAGCTGCGCAGGCAGTTTGAGCAGTTGCGTCAAGATGAGTTGACTCTGACATAGTATGAGATGAGATTTTCGGAGCTTGCCCGTCATGCCATTTTGTTGGTCCCTACAGTAAGAGAGAGAGGATTAGGAGGTTCGTAGATGGCCTCACATATCAGCTCCTTATTCTTATGACGAGAGAGAGGGTATCGGGTGCTACTTTTGAGCAGGTTGTTTATATTGCCCGAGAGATTGAGTCAGTTCATCGCCAGAAGCGAGAGGAGAGGGAGGCCAAGAGGCCTTGGGGATCTGGTATCTTTGGTAGCGCTCCCTCCAGAGGTCAGTTTTAGCATAGCAGAGGCTGTTCATTTAAGCACGCTCAGCCAGTTCGCCCAACTTATAGTGTGGCATCTTCGGGGCAGGGTCCCCGTAGTTCTCATCTGGGCCGCTCTTCATTCAGTGCCCTTCCAGCCCAGAGTTCATCTCGCACACCATCAGTTCAGGGTTCATATATGCCTGGTTCTTCTAGTGGTTATCCTGGTGTTAGGGGTTCCCTTTAGTCCTCGTCTCCAGCACTAGGGAGTTGTTTCGAGTGTGGAGAGTTTGGGCATGTGTGGAGGCAGTGTCCCGTCATGGGGGTCCGTCTCAGCAGAGCGGTCAGCCCTCGACTTCAACTCTAGTTACTTCACCACCCGCCCAACCAGCTAGGGGTGGGGGTCAGGCAACAAAAGGCCGCCCTAGAGAGGAGGTCGAGCAGGTGCAGGTCAGGCCCGTTTCTATGAACTTCTAGCCAGACCAGATGATATGGCCTTAGATGAAGTGATTACAGGTATTATTTCAGTTTATCATCGAGATGCTTCAGTCTTATTTGATCCTGGTTCCATGTATACCTATGTTTCTTTATATTATGCTCGTTTTCTAGATATGCACCGTGATTCCTTAGTTACATTTGTTCATGTGTCGACTCCGGTGGGCGATACTATTATTGTGGACCACGTGTATCGGTCATATGTGGTATCTATTGGGGTTCAGAAGACCCGAGTGGATATGTTATTTCTTAGAATGGTTGATTTCGATGTGATATAGGGTATGGATTGGCTATCTCTGTGTCATGTTGTTCTAGATTGTCACGCTAAGACCGTGACCTTAGCGATGCCGGGATTTTCGAGAGCGGAGTGGAGAGGTTCTATTGATTATGTACTGAGTAGGGTGATTTCATACTTGAAGGCTCACTGTATGGTGGAGAAAGGGTTTCTGTCTTATTTGGCTTTTGTGAGGGATGTCAGTGCTGAGACTCCAACTATTGATTTTGTTCCCCTGGTCTGTGATTTTCCGGATGTGTTCCCTGTAGACCTGCCGGGCATGCCTCCTGATAGGGATATTGATTTTGGTATTGATCTGGTGCCGGTCACTCAACCTATTTCTGTTCCACCATATCGTATAACACCGGTGGAGTTGAAGGAATTGAAAGAGCAGCTTCAGGAACTCCTAGATAAGGGGTTCATTTGGCCTAGTGTGTCATCTTGGGGTGCACCAGTGTTATTTTTGAAGAAGAAGGATGGTTCCATGAGAATGTGTATTGACTACAGGCAGCTGAACAAGGTTACAATCAAGAATAAGTATCATTTTCCTCGTATTGATGATTTGTTCGACTAGCTTTAGGGAGACAGGGGGTTCTCTAAGATTGATTTGAGATCCGAGTATCATCAGCTGAAGATTCGGGACTCAGATATTTCCAAGACACATTTCAGGACCCGTTATGGCCATTATGAGTTTTTGGAGATGTCTTTTGTGCTGACCAATGCCCCAGCAGCGTTCATGCATTTGATGAACAACGTATTTCAGCTATACTTGGATTCCTTTGTTATTGTGTTCATTGATGACATCCTGGTGTACTCTCGTAGCCAGGAGGAGCATGCTCAGCATTTTTGAGAGTTGTATTGCAGAGATTTAGGGAGGAGAAGCTTTATGCGAAATTCTCCAAGTGTGAGCTTTGGCTTGGCTCAATAGCTTTCTTGGGGCACGTGGTGTCCAATGAGGGTATTCGGATAGATCCGAAGAAGACAGAGGCGGTGCAGAGTTGGCCTAGACCGTCCTCGGCTACAGAGATTAGGAGTTTCCTTGGTTTGGCGGGATATTACCGTCTCTTTGTGGAGGGGTTTTCTTCTATTGCTTCACCCTTGACCAAATTGACCCATAAGGGTGCTCTGTTCAGGTGGTCGGACGAGTGTGAGGAGAGCTTTCAGAAGCTCAACGCTACTTTGACCACAACTCTAGTGTTAGTATTGCCATCAACTTCAGGTTTTTATACCGTGTATTGTGATACCTCGAGGATAGACATTGGTTGTGTATCGATGCAGGAGGGTAGGGTGATTACCTATGCCTCGCGCCAGTTGAAGACTTATGAGAATAATTATCCGTTGCATGATCTTGAGTTAGCATCCATTGTTCACGCCTTGAAGATTTGGCGTCATTATTTATATGGGGTTCATTGTGAGGTTTTTACAGATCACCGTAGTCTGCAGCATCTGTTTAAGCAGAAAGATCTGAATTTACGCCAGCAGAGATGGTTGGAGCTTCTCAAGGACTATGATATCACTATTCTATACCATCCAGGGAAGGCCAATGTAGTGGATGATGCCTTGAGTCGCCGAGCAGAGTGTTTGGAGAGTCTAGCATAAAGCAACAAAAAGACCTTTAGCACTTGATGTCCAAGCTTTAATGGGCCAATTTGTGAGATTGGATTTATCGGAGCCCCGTCGGGTATTGGCTTGCGTATCCTCCAAGTCTTCTCTTTATGACCGTATCAGGGAGCGCCAGTATGATGACCCACACTTGCTTGTTCTTCAGGATAGGGTCCGGCGCGGTGATACCAGGGATGTAGCTATTGGTGATGATGGTGTGATGAGGATGCAAGGTCGGATATGTGTGCCTAATGTAGATGGGCTTCGGGAATTGATTCTTGAGGAGGCCCATAGCTCACGGTATACCATCCATTCGGGTGCCGCGAAGATGTATCAGGATCTGAGACAACATTATTGGTGAAGGCGGATGAATAAGGATATTGTTGGATTTGTAGCTCGGTGTCTCAACTGTCAGCAGGTCAAGTATGAGCACCAGAGACTAGGTGGATTGCATTAGAGGTTGGATATTCCGGAGTGGAAATGGGAGCGGATCACCATGGACTTTGTAGTTGGGATCCCACGAACTTTGAGGAATTTCGATGCTATATGGGTTATTGTGGATCGGCTGACCAAGTCCGCGCACTTCATTCTTGTTGGTACTACTTATTCTTCGGCGTGGTTAGCTGAGATTTATATCCGGGAGATTGTTCGGCGGCATGGTGTTCAAGTTTCCATCATTTCTGATAGAGGTACTCAGTTCACATTGCAGTTTTGGAGGCCGTGCAGAGAGAGTTAGGTACTCAGGTGGAGTTGAGCACAGATTTTCATCCTCAGACAGACGGGCAGTCCGAGCGCACTATTCAGATATTGGAGGATATGTTTCGCGCTTGTGTTATTGATTTTGGGGGTTCATGGGACCAATTTCTGCCACTCGCGGAGTTTGCATATAATAATAATTATCAGTCGAGTATTCAGATGGATCCGTACAAGGCTTTATATGGGATGGAGTGTAGATCTCCGGTCGGTTGTTTTTAGTCGGGTGAGGCTAGACTCTTAAGCATAGATTTGGTACAAGATGCTTTAGATAAGGTGAAGTTGATTTAGGAGCGCCTTCGCACGGCACAGTCTAGGTAGAAGAGTTATGCGGACAGGAAGGTCCGGGATATATCTTTCATGGTTGGGGAGAAGGTTCTGCTGAAGGTGTCGCCCATGAAGGGTGCGGTTCGGGAAGAGGCGCAAGTTGAATCCCCGGTTCATTGGGGCTTTTGAGGTTCTTTGGAGGGTTGGGGAGGTGTCTTATAAACTTGCTTTGCCACCTAGCTTGTCGAGTGTGCATATGGTATTTCATGTTTCCATGCTTCGGAAGTATATTGGTGACCCGTCCCATGTTTTGGACTTCAGCATGGTTCAGCTAGAGGGTGATATGACTTATGAGGTGGAGCTAGTAGCCATTTTGGGTCATCAGGTTCGAAGGTTGAGGTCTAAGGATATAGCTTCAGTGAAGGTGCAGTGGAGAGGGAAGCCGGTGGAGGAAGACACCTAGGAGACCCAGTGGGAGATGCGAGCAGATATCCATACCTATTTGAGACTCCATGTATGTTTCTATACTCGTTCAAGGACGAACGTTTGTTTAAGAGGGGGATAATGTAACGACACGGTCGGTCGTTCCGAGAGTTTAGCCCCGTTTTCCCTATTTCTGCTTCTTTTTGTGTGGTTTGGCTCTTTTATGTTGCGTTAGGTTGATTGTTTTGGGTTCGGAGTGGTTGTAGAGAGAAATGAGACACTTAGTCTCTCAAGTTGGTTAAATAGTTGGAAAAGTAAACCGAAAGTTGACTTATAGGTAAATGATCTCGAAATTGGGGTTTTATGATTCGGATAGCTTCGTCAGGTGATTTGGGACTTAGGAGTGTGTTCGGAATGTTATTCGGAGGTCCAGGGTAGAATTAGGCTTGAATTGGCGAAATTAGATTTTTGGCAATTTCCGTACGGCAGTGGAAAATTAGCTATCGGGGTCGGAATGGAATTCCTGAAGTTGGAATAGGTTCGTAGTGTCGTTTGTGATATGTGTTCAATATTTTTGGTCATTCGGACGTGGTTTGGTTGGTTTCAGCATCATTGGCAAATTTCAAAAAGTTTAGAAATCCTTAGGTTTGAATTCGACGTTAATTTGGTATTTTTGATGTTGTTTTGGGTGATTCGAAGGCTCAAATAAGTTTGAATGATGTTATGGGATGTGTTGGCATGGTTGGTTGAGGTCCCGAGGGCCTCAGGTGTGTTTCGGATGCTCAACGGGTCATTTTTTGACTTGAAAAGTTGGCAGATTTTTGCTAGTGTTTTTCTTCTACGGTATCGCAGGAGTAGGCTTGCGATCGCGTAATATTAGCTGAGGCGCAAGTGAAGGTGTTCTATGAGATCTCAGAGAATGGGCCGCGATCACGATCGCGTGTGAGGTAGTGCTTTGCGAACGCATGGCAAGTGTCGCGTTCGCATAGGTTATTCGAGCTAATGAGGAGCGGAGGCGATTCCTCTGCGCGATCGCGTAAGGCAGATTGCGATCGCGTAGTGTTAAGTGGCAGTGAATTGCGAACACGTGGGAGGTTACACGATCGCGTAAGGTTAATTTAGGGACAACATTATTTGTGCTTCGCGATCGCGAGGATGTTTCTGCATCGATGAAGAAATGCCTAGGCAGAATATTTAAAGTTCAAAATCGAGGGTTTAGTCTAAAATTCCAAAATTTCAACAGAGAGCTCGAGAGAAGGCGATTATGAGGGGATTTTCAGAAGAGTGATTGGGGTAAGTGTTCTTCACTCAAATTTGGTTTAATTCCATGATTGTGTGATTGTGTCTTGATTTTTATCATTTAATTTGGGAATTTGGGGTGAAAATTGGGGGGAAATGGAAGAGAATTAGAGAGTTGATTTTGGGGATTTGGATGGCTATTTGATGGAGGATTTTGATGAATTTGATATGGGTAGACTCGTGAGTGAATGAGGATTATAGTTTTGTTATTTTTATCGAATTCCGAGATGTGGGCCTCGGGGGGGGGGGGGGGGGGGGGGGGGGGGGGGGGGGGGGTTGGCCAATTTCGGGAGTTTTGATTAAATTTGATAATTTTCGCGTGGGTTTTGTTCCTTTAACATGTATTGATGATATGGTACTGATTTCTGTTAGATTCGGAGCAATTGGAGGCCAAGTCTAGAGGCAAGGACATCGCGGGTTAGAGTTTTGTCCGGTTTGAGGTAAGTAATGATTGTAAATCTTGTCCCGAGGATATGAAACCCGGATTCCACATTTGTATCATTGTTTTGGAGTGGCGCACGTACTGGATGAGGAATGTGTGGCATGCATCGTTGGGGATTGTGACTTGGTATGTACCGTAACAACTGTAAAGTTGCGTATATGACTGGAAAGCTATATGATATTTTGTGTTTTAGAAATTATTATTATGTTTTGGGTTGAATGTCGTATTTGGGCCTCGTGCCAAGTTGTTTGAACCCTTAGGGGATTTTTACTACTATTTCCTCACTGATATGTTTAAGATATGTACTTAGTCATGCTATGCTTTATTGATTTCGAAACTCAGTCTTATTTACTCCATTTGATGCATAAAATGATATTTTGGGTTGAGCACCCTGTTTTGCTGATAGCCCGAGTGGCTTGAGAGGTTCCTGACTTAGTGAGGCCGAGGGCCTGTGTTGTGAGGATATCTTGGGATCAGGCTGCGCGCCGCAGCATGTGGTACTGTTTTACGATATATGAGAGGCCGAGATCCTGATTGATTATGCCACGAGATGGCTTATTATAGCGCTTGGGCTGTAGGAGCCCCTCCAGAGTCTGCACACCCCCAGTGAGCGCAGGTACCTACTGAGTGCGAGCGCCGAGTGCCGAGTGACGAGTGATTGAGAGGCATGAGTGACTGTGGGGTTTCCCGAGGGGCTGATTATGAGTGATGGTGAGGTATGCCCGAGGGGCTTATTCTGAGTGTTGTTATGCCCGAGGGGCGTTTTATGATACATGTTTTTTCCTGAGAGGCTATTTGTGATTTTCATCACTTTTACACTAAACTTCTTGAATTTTTATTAAAACTATTGGAAAAGTATTCTCAAATGAGTTTTTATGATAAATGGCTTTTAAGCATGATGATTTGACATATATACTGTTGGAAAGAAAGACTATACTTATTGTGAAATTATGATGTGCATTTATGTGTTTCTCACTGATCAGACCTTATTTACTTTTATTACTTACTGAGTTGGCGTACTCACATTACTCCATGCACCTTGTGTGCAGATTCAGGTGCAGGGGTAAGTGAGAGATGATCTTGTCTCACTTGGAGCATATCGGAGATTTGCAAGTAGCTGCATGACGTCTGCAGCCTTGCCTTCCCCTTCCTGTTTCCTTAGTATTTACATTTCCAGACTTTTCTTGTATTTGGGAATTGCATCAGACTTGTATTTTTCTTTAGACGCTCGTGACTAGTGACTCCGGGGATTTTGGGATGTACTTATGTTTAGTATATCGTGTTTGTTTTTGAAATGCTTAAACGAAATTATATGTAACATCGGATTAGTAATGATTTGAACGCAAGGTTTCTTTATGATATAATTATTGAATTGGCTAGCCTTGTATTGCGATAGGCTCCATCACGGCCAGGGTAGTTTCGGGGTCGTGACAAAAACGTAAAAAATATTTTTGCGGTATTTTACGCGTAATTGAGCGACCGAATCAGTCGTAATTTTGAGCCAAAAATTTAAAAAAATAAATATGTATTTTAAATAAAGTTTCCGACCGAATCAATCGAAAACTACGACCGAATTAAAATCGGTCGGAATTATTCAGTCGCAATTTTAATGTTTTTTAGTAGTGGCAGTCTGAGATCATGAGTAGCTTCACCTACTTTATTATGACTTGCGTGCATCATCGACTCGACTTTCTGAGTGGTAAGGAAATGATTTTAAGGAGTGACTCTCATTTGAGAAGCTCGAAGTTGAAAGAATTGACCAAGATTTGACATTTGAGTATTTGATCTCGAATCGGAGTTTTGATGATTCCGGTAGGTTCAGATAATGTTGTTGGACTTGGAAGTATGCCCGTATTTGTATTTGGATGTTTCTAGAGGGTTTCAACATAATTGGAGGAAATTGGCCATTTAAAGGTTTAGAAGTTTTCTAGATTTGACCATGGTTTGACTTTAAGGTTATCGGGTTCGGATATTAATTTCAGAACTTGGATTTTGTCTGTTTCGTCATATGGAACTTGCTTGCAAAATTTGGCGTCATTTGGAGTTGATTTGATATGGTTCGGACGCGTGGTTGCGATTCTAGAGGTTTTACAATTTCATTGGATTTCCATGTGTATTGGTGTTCGATTCGTGATTCAAGAGGTTATTTTGTTGTTGTGATCGCACGAGCGAGTTCGAGTGATATTTTTGGATTGGTGTAGGTGCTTGGTTTGGAGCGCCGGGAGCTCGGGTGAGTTTAAGATTGATTTCAGAATAATTTTATATAATTTTTGAGTGTTGGTACTGGTTCCATCGCATTTGCGATGTTTTTGTCAAATATGCGACTATCGCATTTGCGAAGTAGCCCTCGCATTTGCGAAAATGGGCAACTGGAAAAGAGTTCGCATTTGCAAAGATATTCCTCGCATTTGCAAAGATATTCCTCGCATTTGCGAGTGTGGGTTATTCGCTTTTGCGAAGATTTATGCTGCTTTTGCGATGGCAGCTGTCTTCGCATTTGCAATATTTTGGTTGCAAATACGACTTTAGCAAAACTCCTCCTGGTTCTCTTTTGCGACGCCTTGTTCTCTTTTGCGGAGTTCGCAAATCGCAAATGCGACATCTGCATCATGCATATAGACTGCATCTGAGACTTATTTGAACCCTAGCCTCGATGAGAGGTGATTTTGTGGAAGGATTTTCCTTTTAAACTGTCGGGTAAGTGATTTCAATCAACTTATATTATATTTCGTGACTATACATTAGATTTAACATCAAATTCATGAGATTCTAAGGAGGGAAAATTGAAGATTTTGTCAAAATTTTGAAAATTGAAAATTTGGGATTAGAGAGCTGAATTGGACTCGAAATTTGAAACAAAACACGGATATTGAGTCGTAGGGCTATGGGTAGTAAATACCTACCCTTTGACTCGGGTTTTGACCGGGCGACCCTTATGTTGACTTTTTTTTATTTTTTAGAAAAATTGAATAAAGATCACATCTTTACTAATTGCAATTGATTTCTCTTACTTTGTGTGATGTAGTTAAGTTGTCTTTGGCTAGATTGAGTCGAGAGGGAGGTGAATTTGTAAGAAAAAGCTAATTTCAGTATAGAGTTGGCCTAATTGAGGTAAGTGTCTTGCCTAACTTTGTTGAGGAAATTTTTTCTACTATCCATTGTTTGCTATATGTGAGGGTGATGTATATATGAGGTGGCGAGCGTATATACATGTGTCAGGGTTAATGATGCACGAGGGTAGATTATACGATTAATCGGCCTTGTAGAATTATGTGACCTAATCGTTTCATATCCTACTTGACTTCTAGATTACCAAGAATATGAAATTGAATTCTAGGAACCAAGATTTTGCTCATTATAACTTGATTAAAATTTGACAGATTTTTGTGAAACCAATGATGTGTAAAGTACGGTCATCATTATGTTTAATCATTAATACATTGCTACAACCGTCATTCTTGAGATATTGAATTCTATACTTGAGTTAAAGATCATTTTTGAGACTTGTCGAAATACTTGAATAATAAAGTACTTGAGGTTTGTTGAATTGTTATTGGCTTGAAAGCTGTGATTGATGGTCATTTGGAATATTCGCTTAAACACTCTCCTTGATGTTATTCATGCTTCTTACAATGCTTGTCATTGGAAAATATATGCTTGATGAGGAAGAGCGTAAAACACGAAGGGTGATGTTGTGCCATTGCAGATACATTATCATGTGAGGAAGTGCGTAAAGCACGACGGTGATGTCGTGCCATTTTATTTACATTATCATGTGAGGATAAAAGTAAAATCACAAAGGGTGATGCCATGTCGTTTCATTTATATTATCGCGCTCTCATTTACATTAACATGTGAGGATGAGTGTAAAAGCACGAAGGGTGATGTCGTGCCATTCATTTATATTATCATGCTTTTGTACTATCATGGGTTCATGGCACGAAGGGTGTTTCCATGCAGGCGAGGACGAGGGTCATGCATTATGTTGTGATATATTTTCCTTGTGTATACGTTCATGCCTTTACCTTGAGTTGTTACTGTTGTATCTATGGTTTCTATGTGACTTGTCGTTGTTGTTCTATTTTTGTTCTCTACCTCAATCGTTGTTGTGTTGCCATGCCTTCTATTTGCTTAACTTGCAAATATCATATTTTCCTTTTTGTTGTTATATCTACACCTATGTGTTCCTCATATGTGGCACTTTCGTATAAGCTTTCTATCATGTTAGTTATTCATCCATTCTAGATGTTAGCTCATAAAGATCATGATTTCCCTCTTGTTTGTTATATCAACACCTAGGGCTTCTACCATTCTAGTTAGTGAAATTTATATTCTTCTTTCCTAATTGTTGTCATTATTTATATGCCTTCTACCTAGCATGCTACCGTTGACCATATGTACTACCATGTTCGTTATTGCTACCTATGTATTTTTTCACTTTGTCATTCCGTTATTGGTAATTCTTTTACCCGGTTGGTACTATTATACGTACATTTGGTGAGGATAAATGCACGAAGGACGTTGTTGTGCCATTGACTTGATATCTTGAGTACATTTCTCACACTATGAAAGTTATGGAGTTACAATCGTGGTTTATTGGCTATCGCTCTAAGGAAAGGATTGGTCGAGATATTGAGAAATGTTAAATTGTGATCTCTTCTAGTACCCATTTATTGCTTTGCATATTCGTTTCATGTACTCTTTATATTATAGTATTGTTCTATTGCTAGTTTACTGTACAGGTTATATCAGTGAGTATCTTTTACCTAAAAAGCCTCGTTAGTACTTCACCGAGGTTAGTCAAGATACTTACTGAGTACATGAGGTCGATTGTACTCATACTACACTTTTGCATCTTGAGTGCAGATTTTTGGAGCGGAGCTGCGGTGGATAACGGGGGCTGACTCTGAAGATGTATGTGCCTTCCGGATGTGGCTACCACTTGTCCCTAGGTAGTTCTAGAGTTAAGTTTGTTTATGTACATTTCAAACAAAGGTTGTATTTATTTCACATCCGTTTTTGCAATAATCCAGTCTTAATAGCTCATGGCTTGTACTACCGGTCCTTAGGTTATTGTCTGGAATCGAGATACATCAATTGTTGATCACATCAATTTTATTAGAATGGTGTTAACTGTTAATTGGCTGACCAAATAAGTCGGGTTAGGTGCCATCATGACTTGTGAATTTTGGATCGTGACAATTATGATCCCTAAAAATATAAATATACTTTTATTGATCTAAGTTACTAGCAGTTGATAAGTTATTAAAGGTTATCTGGTGCATGTTTTTTAACTTAGAACCGTTATAGTACTTTTAGGGGTCGTTTGGCATGCAAGATAAGGTGAGATAAGATAGAATAAAGTATGATACTTAATTTATACCATATTTAGTTGATAGTAAAAATTTATCCTAGGATAAAATTATACCGTCAACCAAACATGATATATACTTAGTCCGAGACTTAATCTGGATATCGCATTTTATCCCACCTTATCCCATCAAACTCACTATTTTATTCCACCTCCTAGGTGGAATAAATTAATCTTGAGATTATAATTCCGAGATAGTTTAGTCCGACCCTTATACTAAAAAAATTCTCAATGTATAAGAGGAAAATTTCCTCGTTATTTATCTTTGAGATGTAGTTAATTCAAATTAATCGACAAAATAATCTAAAGGAGAAATTTAACAGGATGTGAGCTGATAAGTTTTAGGAGCAAGCAAATAATTAGCAGATAACTTGCCTCTTAATTTTCTAAACAAAGGGCGGAAGCTTTATTTTCACTTTCCCATCGTATTGTTTTAACTTGTTCTTATCATCCGTAAAAGTCTGTCATAAAGATTAATTTTGAGCTAACCGTATCTCATAATTCTTTCTTGGGATTTGAAAAAGGATCATATTCATCCCTCCACTTTTGAATATTATACTATCCGACTAAATTTATTTCTACTATTATAATATCTACTCATATTTATCCCTGTCTCTAGCAAAAATTTTAAATTATTTCTTATTCTAATTTTTTTATCCACAATCTCCCTAATTCCTTTTATTTAAGGTACTTATCCTTTTCCTTTATCCATCAATTTTGGAGGAGTAGTAGGAGGAGGAGGCAGTGTTCTCTATTAAATATATAACCAATGTCTTAGTTATTATAAAAAAGTGAGAGAAAATCAAAATTATAAATCTTATTGCACAATACATTTGATGCCATACTAACTAATCACCAGAGGCGTACCCATATTTATGGATATGAGTTCACGTGAAATCATGTATAACAATGTTATATTTCTTTAAGATTACTCAAAAATATGTGCGTAAACTCATGCTTAAAGACTCCTATGATGCAAGTATTGTTGGGTGCACCTCTACAAATAAAATTGGCGGTTCAAATTTCACTCTGAATGGACTTGATTTTGGCACAAAGTATATATATATGTGTGTGTGTGTGTGTGTGTGTGTCTGTGTGTGCGTGTGTGTGTGAAAATTACTAAATTTTCAAAAAGAATATAATCTTGAACATATAATTAAAGTGTAGTGGGTTCATGGTAAGAGACTAAAGTTAAACCCGTCAAATATAAATTCAAAATATACTTCTTCACAATAGTGCACCCATCCTCTTAAAATCCTGGATCCGCCTATGGTAATCACATCATAAAAACCGGAAAAAAAAAACTAATCACATCACAATATGTAGTCCCTATTAATATAGATCAACTAATTAGTTCATATATGTACATTATGCATATCAGATCTTGAACAACTTTATCAAAAATTACACACGGTATTTTGATAAACACCTATACAAACGAAGAAACCAAAGAATTATATGATTGCTTTTAAAGTTTACTTTGAAAATGTTACCTAACTAGTATTTCATCGGCATTTTGGTCTTTCATCTTTAAAATATCAACATTAATTAGGATCCCCAAGTTTCAAAAACGTGCAAAAGATGGAACATCGTGTATTCATAGTCCATTAGAATGACATTTAGAATTTAATACTCATTTTTTGCTCTTTCATCTTTGAAAGATCGTGTATTTCCTTTTATTAGTTTGGCTTCTCTCGGTTTCTCTAACATTATGGAGCTATCAAGTTTATGGCTCTTTTGCTTTCAAAAAATAATGACTCAAGGATAAGATTAAGTGTCTCAGATAAATGAATTTGGAAAATTTGTTGATAATTTTTAAAAGTTTACTAAAAGGGGAAAATTTGGCCGGATAGTATAACACTAGGAATAAATATGGCTGAACAGTATAACAATAGGGGTAAATTTAATTGAAAAGTATAACGAAGAATAAATATAGACAATATTTAAAAATAAAGGGACAAATTTAACCGTTTTCCCTTCTTTCTTTTATTCTAACTTGAAACAGATAATATGAGTAAGTTCATACAACGAAACTTCTAATACAATATCAAACGCGAGTAAAACATTGTTTCAGGTCACCGAATCCTTATGCGACATTTTTGTATTTTTTAAAATAAGATTGAGTGTCATTATGCGTTAATACGAATTAATTATTCAAGTTAGTAAATTATTGTTTTACTTTAACAATGAAGGATCATTCGTAAATTTATTGATTTATATTATTTTATGGATAATGGACATAATGTGAGTAAAATTTGTCTAACATGAAAACAACTAAGTGAAACTAAAAAAGAGAGCAAAATACAAAATCGGTCTGCCAAAATTAATTGCATTCGCTAGCCAAAAAGTATATATAATATGTATATTTTGCATATATAAGACACTTATATATATAAAATATATATTTTATCGACTATTGCTTTTGGAATTGTTTAAGTATATATTTCTCAACAAGAATTTGTACCTTCACTCTTGTGCCTAAAAAGCAAAGCTAAACCTCAATATGCACCACTCTTCCAATTGGTACTTTATCATGAAATCATACAACCCCACAATCGCATGAGATCTAAATATATTACCATTCTAGTTAGCATTCAATAGAAACTTTCCTTATGGACGGAGAATAATTTTCCTAACTACAGATTTATAACAAAACGTTTTCTAACTGCGTTCAGTATGGTCATAAACTTCTATCGATCATTGTACTTTCTACCAAGAATGAAAAATTCCCAAAGACCAGTGATGCACAATTCAAAACTCGGTAAAAATGGACTTTTCTCCGCTTAAATATCCGGCTTTTGTTTGCGTTAAGGTTGCTGCATTCTTACATATAGACCAAGCACTAGGGCCCATAATCATCAAACTATATTTGATGTTAATCTAATTTGATCGTAGGGCAATTGAGTGCTCACAGTAACTCGAGCAACATATGTTTACTCATGCTTTGTCTTGCACATGATTTGGGGTGAACTGTTTTAAATGGATATCAAGATCGCTCGTTCAGCTATATACAAGTGAAGGAAAATGAAAAAGGATCCTTTCTTTTCAATTTATATTTTCAAAAGGCATGGATCAATTTAAGTCTTAGCAGAAAAGAGATTAACTAGTCAAAAACAGAATTAAAATTGGTGTGCAACTTTTGTGTCGAAACGCATTATCAGCGACATATAGCTCAGGCAATAAAAGGAAGATATCAACAAGCTTAACTAGAAGGAAACCATCTCAGACCCGCTAACCCATTCAATGAGCTGAAACAGATCTAATTATATTCAACCCAATGCTGAAATACTCGATCAAACTTCTGAATGTGAGCACTTTGGGCATGCTACAGACACAACTTGGGATTTGCAAGAAGATAATGCAGATACTGTTGTATGTCTTGGCTCTTGGCTCTAGCCTTGGACTTCCTTGGAATTCTTTTATGAATATTGGCTAATCACAGCAGTTTTCTCAAGGTCACAATAGCGTGGAATGATGCAGATCAGAATGCATGTTTCATCCACTCTCCATATATATACCCCAACCACACTCTTTTGTCATCTGTTGCAGGAGAAGAGTTTCACAGGTGACTAGTTGAAACGAGGAATACTAGGACGAAATAGAGGCAGCTAAAGCCAAAATTGATGGCTCATAGATGATTATGGTGTTCTAAGATCAAAGTAGCACAAGGCACTGAGGTGAATGATTCTATCTGAAATTTAAGATTTTGATTTCGCAATGACTTTCATAGTGGTAGGCCGACAACTATGTAAGGTTCTATGCTGAGAGATGCAATACTTAGGATCTAGATCCTAGGATCGTAACACCTTGAAATCCACTAGCTCCAGTAATCAGAATGTGCAAGGAGAACTTAAAAATTGGAGGATAGGATTTGCATTGCCACTCCTGAAATCCCCTACAACAGATACCAACTTTGCTCCATTTACGAGTTGCTGAGAAAAAAAAGCTTTTCCATTTGAATATGAAGCCCTACATTATAGAATCCAACATTTTATAACATATGAATAACATGGCTAATATGGTTCCAAGACAACAATTTGTGTTAGCATGATCACCACAAAAGTCCTGTTCCAGCTGTCAACTATCCACGACCAGCCCACCACCAAAAGCACATATGATCAGCGAATAACACAACCAAATAGAAACTGACTTACAAAACTTGCTCATTTGTTTCCAAACTGATTTCTGATAAGATTATTCAGTTTTACTGAAAATTTGAAACATCGTTGGCCATGGATCAGGTTACCTTTAGGCCTGTACAAAAACTTCCTTTTATGGAGAGAAAATTTTGGCACCACTGGGATGCCACCCTGTGGAAAGCTACAAAAGTACGGAAAAGGTGATTTCCTCTACTTGTGCTAAGTGGTGAAAAGTAGTCAATGTTTTGCCATGTCCAGTCTTTCTTTTTTTTAATCTTTTTGATAAAGTTGTCAAGTCCAAATTACCTATAATTTTTCCTAAAAGTGAAATTACCAAATAAACACATACATTCGTTCATTTAGCATCATCTCAAACATTCTCCCAGCCAGCTGTAGCATGATAGACGATTCCTTGGAACATACAAGGTCAATCAAAGTGGACGAGATGGAACATTTTGTTGGTGATGGATGAAACATCAAAAACAAGAAAATAGACTCCCTTAATATGATTCGATAAAATGCAGCAAGGCATAAATCTACCACCAAAGTATATTCACAATAGAAGCAATCAACCAGTACATAAATGCTACATACAAATGTCAACCAAGCTAGAGGAGAAAATTCCATTACACTTACACTTTGGAGAGTATAAGTGAACTAAGAATAGAATAAAAAACTAAAAATTCAGTTAATCATACACCCAAATTCAGCTCTACCATAGTCAAGTTCGACAAGTAATTCAAAGCATGACAAATCCATAATTATGGTATCTCGATCATTAAAACATATAGTTTCAAAGATACTAATTTGACAACCATGATATACACTGAGCAATAAAGTCGAAGTAAAAGAAAGCGGAGCCAAATATATATTCAAATACTGATTTCAACAAATAAAACATCTAAGACAAAAGAAAATGGACCATACTATAAATCATTACTACAGGGGATCAAGTCCAATCAAGTTCAAAACAGATTACCTAGCGGCCCAAATACGAGGGATATGTCACTCCCGCTGACCCAATGCCAGAGGAATCTTTTGCAGGTGTAGTTACTGTTGTCATTGCTGTTGTTCCTCCAAAAGAATGCTGCCCGATTTGTACACCCGGGTAAGTCCCTAATCCCTGCAAAGCTGGCTGCGCACCATAACCACCTACAATGCCCGGACTAATGCTATTTATACCATAACCAGCACCAATCCCTCCGAACGAAGGATTAAATCCCGATGCAGCTAAACCAGCCTGGTGTAATCCCAGCATAGGATTCACTCCAAATCCCATGTTTTGCCCCATCAAAAGGGGCAACCCGTTCATACTCGCGCCACTCAATATCCCGGGACTCATTCCAAAACCATAATTCATACTATCATTTTGCTGCATAACATGATTTGCATTACTATTACTAGCATTCTCCACCGAATCTGAACCAGCCCCAGCGGGTCCCACGGCTGCCAGTTGGCAAGAGGTATTACGATTCCCAATCTTCTTCTGGGGCTCCTTTAAAGCCCTTTTTGCCCCGACCCGGGTTTTGAATAGCACAAAGGCATATCCTTTAGCTCTGTTGGTAACTTTATCAGTAATCAGTTTACACTCTTCTATTTCGCCGTAGGATTCGAAGGCGGCCTGCAGTTGGTACAAGGTTGTATCGTAGCCGAGTCCGTGAACAAAGATTTTACGGTGGGTCGGGTCGGTATCGGCTAAGGTTTTGACCCGGGAAAGAATTGATGGGTCGTTTGAAGCGGCGGTTTTGAATAGCTGGATTATTTGGTCTTTAGTGAAAGGTTCAAGAAGTTTCCGAATAGTCTC
Source organism: Nicotiana undulata (assembly GCA_005239495.1). Classification (NCBI taxonomy): domain Eukaryota; kingdom Viridiplantae; phylum Streptophyta; class Magnoliopsida; order Solanales; family Solanaceae; genus Nicotiana; species Nicotiana undulata. Next base: position 20,422 of record ML268704.1, read on the forward strand.
TCGCTTTGTCGACTCGTCTTCGCTCTCTTGTTCTTCTGAAGATGATGATTCGGATTCGGGTGCAGCCTCGGGTTCGGATTCTTCTTCTTCTTCTTCTTCTTGTTCGGAGGATGAAGATTGAAGTTCAAGTTTAGGTTCCTGTTCTTCAGGTTGGATTTTTGGGGTTGAAGCTGATGATTTTCGCTTTGTGCCCATTGAAGAAAAGTGGAGATATGGAGCTCGGCTCAGTAGGGTTTTGTTTTCTGACCTGTGCTTTCAGCAAATTCTCTTTTTTTCACTACTCTTTTCTTATTTTAACTTTTTCCTTAAGTAAATTTCAGTTTAACCCCTAACTTCTAAATGTTCGAAAATAGTAAGCCCTTCACCTTTTGAATAGGAACTTTAACCCCTTTATGTAATATTTTCCAAAATATTACTCCTACTTATTGTTTTTTTCCTTAAGGGTTTTTTTATTATCCCAAAATTATCAAAATGATCCATGAGCTGAAACAAAGGCAAGAACTCGATTATGACGCAACTACAAATTGGAAAACTTCATGTAAAATAAGTAAATGTGGTGCCTTCACATTTATACGATGAGATACTTAACTCTACTATGTAAATATTACCCGGTCTTCGTCTTGGTTTATGTATATGGTCGAAAACGGGGTTGGCCGATTTCTACGTCTGACACAGTGTAAGGTTGCATATTCGCGTAAGTTTCAGGGTATGGTCCGAAGCCCGATTTCGGACGTTCCCACAACCCAACCTCGAGGCAGTACCAGTTGGGGATCGGCACAGGAAGCCAGCGCAGAGATTGAGGCAGGCAGTTAGCTCTGTGACAAAGTACAATACCGTACTCTAACATTAAATAGCAGTATCAATTATGAATCTTGGCAATTAATGCTTACGTACTATGTTGAGACTCTCCCTCTTATAAAAAGGGGACCCTTGTCATTTTGTAAACACAACATATTGAATACAAGACACAAGAACATTCTCTGCTTTAATACCAAACATCCTCTACTCCTCTTTATTAGCTCATTTACTTGCATTTATTGCTTCCTTTTACTTGTTCTTCATTTATAGCTTATTCATTGATCATAAATAGTGTGTCTCAAGCCCTATAAGCTTGTCATAACTCCATCGACCATCCGATCTAGGCCCGAATCTCGGTCTCAGGGACCCTCTGGTTTGCTTTCTTTCGGCTTTCTAATCGTTTTTTCAATGTTCTATCCTAACACACTTAGCTATAATCGTTTAATAACCGGTATTAAGATAAATCATGTATTTTTAGAACCACATAACTAAATTTAATTGTACTTACCATTTTCACGGTAAATAGTTTGGCGCCCACCGTGGGGCTAAAAATAATAGTGATTGTTTTAGTACTGGTTCTTTGAAAAAAAGGATGTTATCTTTCACACTTTTTCTTGTCCGAAGAATCTTTGATTTCAGGCCAGAATGTCTAACTCGGTGAACGCACGCGAAAACAACGGCGCTAAAGATCACGGAGAAAACAGCGTAGCTGTTTCGAGCACTGGCGTATCGCTACAAAACCCTGAGGGTGTCCCAAGCCCAAACCCGGTGGATGTGGGCTCGCGTAACGCCCAGCACATCGACGTCATCTCCCACACCAACAGTGACACACACCGCGCAGCGGAACAGGAGGTTCAGAACACCCCGGTTCAGGAAGAAAGGCAGGTAAGCCTTCACGATTTTTTCGAAATATTGCAGGCACAACAGTTGGCGATCGTTCAACTTCAAAGCCAGCAAAAAACCTCGAGCGTTGTAGCTCCACGGGTGGCTCCTCGAGTCGAACAAGTTCCGGATAAGTCAAGCAACGAGGGGTCGATGACCGATCCAGCCATCATAAAAATGCTTGAGGACCTCATCAAGAGAATCAAGTCGGGGGAAAAGAGGATAGACGCAAACGATAAAAATGTAGAAACCTACAACACGAGGGTCGATCAAATTCCAGGTGCGCCCCTGATTTTGAAGGGTGTGGATTCGAAAAAGTTCGTGCAAAGTCCTTTCCCTTCGAGCGCAGCCCCGAAGCCCATCCCGAAAAAATTCAGAATGCCCGACCTGGAAAAATACAACGGGACTTCGGATCCCAACGAGCACATCACTGCTTACACTTCTGCTGTCAAGGGGAATGCTTTAAAATAGGACGAGATCGAATCCATCCTGTTGAAAAAGTTTGGGGAAACGCTGTCAAAGGAAGCCATGATGTGGTACCACAACCTTGCCCCCAATTTAATAGATTCGTTCGTCGTGTTGGCACTTTCGTTCATAAAGGCGCACGCCGGAGCCATTAAAGTTGCGACCAGAAAGTAATATGTTTTCAAAATAAAGTAGAGGGAAAGCGAGATGTTGCGGGAATTCGTGTCTCGCTTCCAAATGGAACAGATGGAGTTGTCGCTAGTATCCGATGATTGGGCGGTACAAGCCTGAACGAACGAAGCTCAATAGCTTCGAAGCAGTTGAAACAAAACTTGGTCGAGTACCCTATCGTCACCTGGGAGGATGTGCACAACCGATACCAGTCAAAGATCAGGGTGGAAGACGATCAATTGGGAGCCCCATCGGGCTCAGTATACCCTAACTGGCTCTTGGTAAAAGAAATGAGACCGGGCAAAGAAAGGTACCAACCGTATGTTGAGGACCGAAGACACGCCCCCAGGAGAAATATACCTCGCAACAATCGAAGGGCAGACCGAGGTCACAACCCTTGGGGACTCGTGGGCCAAGTCGGTTATGACCGGTCCACAGGACCAGCAGAAGCACCCCGGCTATCAGAATACAACTTCAACGTTGATGCTTCAGATATCGTATCGGCCGTAAGTAAAATCAAGGACACCAGGTGGCCGAAGCCCGTATTATCAGACCCGTCACAAAGAAATCACAACCTAATGTGCAAATTCCACAACACACACGACCACAGAACCGAGGACTACAGACAACTCAGAGAAGAAGTGGCTCGATTAATCAACAAAGGACATCTCAGGGAGTTTCTCAGCGACCGAGCTAAAACCCAAATTCGGTAAAGATAAACGAACAGGAAGAACGAGACAGGGGAGCCGCATCACGTCATACACATGATCATGGGAGGGATCGACATCCCACAAGAGCCGGTCCTCAGAAGAACGAATATATCCATCACCATGGAAAAAAGGACTCGAGGGTATATGCCCGAGGACACCCTCACATTTATTGACGAGGACATCGAAACCTTGTCTTAGCCTCACAACGACGCTCTGGTAATCTCTTTTCTTGTAAATGCATTTGAAATTAAACGTGTACTTGTAGATCCAGGTAGCTCGGCCAACATAATCCGGTCCAGGGTGGTAGAGCAACTCGGATTGCTCGGACAAATCGTGCCCGCCACTCGAGTGCTAAACGGATTCAACATGGCAAGTGAAACAACCAAGGGAGAAATTACCATCCCGGTCAACATGGTAGGCACAATCCAAAATACCAAATTCCATGTCATCGACGGGGACATGAGATACAACGCCTTGCTAGGAAGGCCATGGATACACTGTAGAGAGCGGTACCATCGACCCTCCATCATATGATGAAATTTCCCTCAAAGGAGGGAATAAAGACAGTATACGGGGAGCAACATGCCGCGAAAGAAATGTTCGCGGTACACGATGTGGAGCCAACGACGACGCTCGCCGCAAAAACAAAAAGAACCAAGAGACAAACGACCAGCCAAATAGTCATAAGAAGCTACGCCCCAGCCGCTTGAACTCTTGAGTAAAGGACCGTACCGCGTCCTTAGGTAGGTGAAGATAGCACATAGCCGAAGCTGAAATGCTACCGCAATCGAGGTATGACTAACCCTCTTTGTAGTTTAGTTAAATTTGGTGCTAAATTATGCGCAGATACCCAACAAGGGAGAAACGGGACGCCTCCCGACTCAAGAACCTCGGGTTTTAAAGCATGCATTGCACTATTTTCCTTGGTCGGGTTTTTGTCCCGAAAAGGGTTTTGCCGGCAAGGTTTTTAACGAGGCAGCACATATATGCTACCTGGGGAGAGTTTAAAGAAGTATTTGAGGTTTCATTCCAATCAGCCTCAAATACTGGGGGGCATCATCCCGGGAGGCCGTCTTCTCGAAAGAGTCAAAGCAAGCCAAGGAGGGGTTCCAAAGAGAAAATTATGTACCGGGCCAAACGGTCGAACAAACCGTGTCCGCATAGAAAGGTCAAATACTCAACAGACAAAACATGTATTTGTACTAAGCAATGAAAATACTGTTTTTCGCCGAAAAAATTCAAAGAAATTGCCATTTCTAAGGGAAGCCCCCAAAGCTGTCTCGGGGACTGCCGCCAGAGCCCAAGGTAGTAAGAACCCAAGTGGGTAACCTCGGGCTTGCTCGAAGTTGTAAGACTTCGAATATGGCATAACCAGACCATACGATCCCGAATTCAAATCCAAGGCTACATATTCGAATTTGTAAAACCCCTAAAAAGGCATACCCTCGAATATAGATGTCGAGGATACGATACTCGGGATTAAGGGCTACGGACAAATAAGAATGACTTCGGTCAATAAGGCTACGACCAAATTAAAGCGATTCGGGGACGCCCGACTATCGCCGTAAAATTATATCCTCTGAAAATATTTCGGAAAGAATCGGTTAAAATCATGCAACCTTTAGTGTAAGCAAGAGTTTCAAACATTTTCATGTCGGCTCGTAAAAAAGAGTTTCGAACATTTTCATGTCGGCTCGTAAGAAAGAGTTTCGAACATTTTCATGATTGCTCGCAGGACAAAACCTCTCGAGGCGCCCGTTCGTCACGACTCATAATCGAGGTCCTTTTAGGTTGTCGAAGAGTCAAGCGAACACGAAAAAACTCCAAGTAAATCTTTCAGCAATGGAAAATATAGCCATGCTAAAGAGTGGTTCAAATTGAATCAAAAGAAACCCGAGGGTAGATGTCCTTGATCCAAAACCCGACTCGAAGGTCGAAAACCCGGGACAAGTTAAACTAATGTCGCCTAAAGGCGAGCACATCAGAGCCTAAGGGCTGACGATAAAGGGCCCATGTGCCGGTTAAAAGATGCTTCGACTCTGTAATTAAAGGCCTAAGCACAAAAGAAGCATTCCTAGGTCGTTTGATCGGCCATCAACATGCACCAAATCGGGAATATAAGGAAAACAAACGTAAGTAAACCAAAATGAACAAAGATCCTCATATGGTGCTTACTAATGCATTTACAAACTCTCCCAGCAAAAGGTTATGTGAAAAAGTCTAGTCTACTCTCGGGGCCAGTTCCTCCGAAGGTCTTTGAACATCGGCACTCGCACCAGAGGAAAGGAAGAACTGGGCGTTGATCTCGTCTGCTTTAGCATACTTTATGTCTTCCGAAAGATCAAAGTCTCGAGCGTGTATCTCCTCAAGTGTCTCCATGTGCGACTTACACCGAGCATACTTCTTGATCCGTCTCTCCTTATCAAAGGCTTCCCTCAGCGCGGCCGGGGTATCGGTAGCATCCCTCAGGTAAACGGCTACCTTCTTATCAGCTTTTGCTCGTGCTTCCTCGGCTTCGGCTAGGGCATCGATAGCCTCGGCTTTCATTCATAGCAGATCGGCTTTGAGCTTGTCTATTCGACTTGTTAGCACCGAGTTGTCTTCCCAAACATTCCGAAGGTGCACTTCGAGGGCAGAAACCTTGGCCAGAGCATTTTTATTGGCTTCAACATGGGCGTAATTTCGAGCCTTAAGCCTAGTGCACTCACGTTCGGCCTGACCAGCTCTGCCCCAGAGACACTCTAGGTCCTCCGTCTTTTTTCGCAACTGCACAGCAGAACGTTAGACCCTGGAAACAGGAGAAAAAAACACGTATGACACTAAAAACATACGACACCAAAAGCAGGAATCACCTGTTCCTCAAGGCGACCCTCGTATTCGCGGCACCGACTCACCTCGTACCAAAGGTGTGTCAGTTCCTTCGCCTGTCTATCGCTAAGGAGCTTGAAGGATTTCTCCCCATCCAGAGCCTTCCGCAGTTCGTACCTAAGCTTATCAAAAACCTGCAGAGGGAGGGTTTTAGCTAAAAAATGGACATATGGAGTCAAAGCATTAGCGACTCATTAGATCTTACCGTGGCACAAAATTGCTATGCGCCTTCAATAGACAAGTTAACATCTCCGGGACTGCCCCAACGGAGGGGAACATGGTCGTTAGCAACCTCATCCCCATCCAACGGACCTTGACCCCGAGTCTCCGCCGAAGTACCTTCGATGCGCGGGCCTAACGACGATGAACAATCTTTCCCCCTCGAAGCACTTTTATAAAGGCTGATAGGTAAAGACGAGAGGGAAGCCTCGTTGCCACTTTTGCATCTTTGGGAGGGTTTAGCCTCACGGCCATCCCCTTCATCCGCCGAAGACTCCTTTCGCTTGGTGTGTTGACCTGGCCCCGGGGCCGTCGACTCCTTTCTCTCTTTAAGGAAGTCAAATATCGCTCCTGGTAGCTCTTCGACATCTATAAAATGAGAGGTCAGCCGGGGAAACAACTGGTCCTCGGGGGAAAAAGAGTTCGGTGGTACTCACCTTGAGGCCTGGCCTCCCATCTACCCTTTGATAGGTCGGGCCATCTGTTGATACCCAATTTTTCCCCAAATTATTTGAAATTTTGCATATATACCTTCAAAATCACTTTTTATAATAACTGGTATTTTTTCCATAATTTTTTATACTTTAATCAATTTATTTTCTAATTTTATTCAGTACTTTACATCCAATAATTATTCATAAATTGCATTACAGATAATTTAAAAATATTTCCTAACTCAATATATCAGTTTTAATCCCATTAGGATTCAACTATTTCACAAATTAGCCAATCTGACATTATTTGGCTATAATTACAATAATTTTGCAATTATAGCCTAATTGTATATTTTATACTATTTTAATTCAATAATCCGTCATTTTTTATTTTCTAATACTAGTTAATTACCTTAATTTCACTTATTTAACCTTAATTTCATTTTATCTAATTATTGGCTATTTTTATTAATTATCTATCTATTTAATTGGGTATTTAATAATTAGCCCCTCCTATTTAAATTATAGCCTAAATTAACCTGACCCCAGCCCAATACCCAATCCAAATAACCCAATAACCCAAGCCCAATCTCTAAGCCTACCCGACCCAATCCCCACTTTTGATTTGGACCGTTGATTAATTTTAATCAACGGACCAGATCCGTTCTTTCCTAATTAATCCCCTTACGACTACCCCCCCCCCCCCCCCCCCAATCTCATTCACTCCCCTCTCATTCATCTATCTACTCTCTCTCTATCTCCGGTTCTCTCTAGAACCTTCTCGTCTCCTCCTCTCCGATGGGCACTTACACCTTCTCCGGCCACTTCCCTCGCCGGAAACCATGGCCTCTCATAATCTCCTGGCCCTTGCTTCACCCCATGCCGGTCTAATGATACCCTGAGGCCCTCAGGTGAACCTGGAGCGGTTCAACTCCTCCCCATGGTCCTTCATGCCATTTTTCGGCCACCTTCGGCCGTCTGAGTAAGAGCTATGACTTTTCCAGCTAAAGCTGGCGACATCTTAAGGTTTTTCTTGTTTCCTGGGTTCTCTGAAACCCTAACCCCTAAAATTTTCTGATCTTCTTTCAAATCTATGATAGCTTTGTGTGTACTTTGAGCTACTTTGTTGTTTTCTCAAAGGTTCTTTGATTTTTCTAAAACGACTCTCCGTTTTCAACTAGGGTTTTGTGACCCCGTTTTTGAATAACTTTTCTAGGGGTTTTCAGCATTATCCTAAAGTCTCTACTATGTTTTAGTAATTTGTTCAAGCTTATCTCCTTTATCTGACTCATTGTGATGAAAACCTTAACTATTAGACCTAAACCGCTAAAGTTCCTGATTTTGCCTATGTGTTTGCATATGTGTTTGCGTTTCAAGAGTTCTGTGACTCATTGATATTTTACCCTATGTTATTCGTCTTTGACCCCTTAATTTCATATGCCAGGGTTTCTGATTTTCTTGCCTAACATCCGTGTTATTTCGTGTTAATTCCCTTCAATTAGTATTATGCCTGATCGAATCCCTGATTCTCGGAAATGTGTTACTTAATTATTTCCTGACTTATTTCTTTGCTTATAATGTGTTCATTCCGTTCATGCATTGGAATCTATATTAACTAGTGTTATTTGAATCCTTGATTCATTGTGATACGAAAATCTTGATGATTTCCTATGGGATATTCCTACTAATTGCTAACCTCTAGTTTATTTTTACCTCGTTCATTTACTGTTAATTGATATTATTTCCTTAATTAATATCTTCTGAACCTAGTCTCAATTGCCTACTTGATTTGGTTTGAAACTGTTTTCTTATATGTCATGTGCATAAGAACTTTCCTTAATTGTGTTTACCTATTCTGACCGTTTGAGATTTAACTCCCTTAATTAAAGGAATATTGGTACTGATCTTACAACTAATTGATTCTTTGTTCCATAGTTACTGGGCAGTCTAATTATTACCTTATTTTCACCTAGTTTCAAACTGTATATATACTCTACTCATGCAGAGACAGAAAAACTAATATGTGCACTCTCTCTCTCGCAATTAAACTTGCTCTCTCTCTATTCCTTCTTCTGTGCTACTCATTAATGATCTGAGTTAGTCGGCTGCAAGTCAAGGCTAACTATTGTTCATCTCCTACATTCTTCTTTGTGTTATTGTTTTCTACACTCTACTGGTATGTCCTAATTTAGAATTCAGTCCTCAAACCAACATGGCTCTATTAATATTACAATTCTTTGTATTCCTTCTATGCTTTTACTTACTATTTTGTTGTTCAACATGCAATTAAGTTTCTGAGTTTCCTCTACATGTTAAGTCTCACTTTACTTGTAAAAGACCAATGTATATCTATACACTTAGTATCTGTTCCTTATGTGAATCTCCGTGCCTGTGACTACTACATTAGTTCTATCATAGTCTCAGTTGTTTGGTGTTGATATGTTCTGATACTTTGTTACACCCCTAACCCCCCTTGAACCTTGGGAACTTCTGATTGTATGTGTGTTTCTTCCTGCTTTATAGGCTCTGTATTTATCCCTCAAACCTCTCACCCCTGTTTGTGATTGCTGGGCCACCTGGGTCCTGTATGTGATCATGGCTTTATTTTGTTTTGAGTTTGGTGTTTTCCCAAAACTGGTTTCATCAGTTGAACCTTTGTTCTAAAAAAACTAGTCTTAACTAAGTCTCTCCTCTTTTCAAACTGTTTTCGATACTGTTCTCTTAAATTTCTCAAACTATGAGCACATCTCACTATACTCCTAGATATTAAGATCTACCCCTTTTGTGTGAGCATTACTTTGGGACCCTTGAGCTCCCTCTGAACTTTGACACACAAGAGCTGGCCCTTCCACACTGCACTTACTCCATCTTGGCTATGAAATTTGGGTGTGAGCACTGCCCGGGATCCTCTGAGATCCTTAGGGAACTCTGACACACCCGGATTATGAAAGGTTGTGAAATAACAGTACATGACATTGAGGATCTGGGAAACTTGGGCCTATTATGGAAGGCTCCCTATAGTTAACTTCTTCTTTTCCCATTTTTAATTATGTAATTCATATTCAGAGGCCTGTAATAATTATTTGTAAAAATGATTCTGGGGTTGGATAGTGAAAATGGGTGGGAATATGCATGCTATAGTATAAGTATGTGTAGAAATCATGTTTCTAGGTTTACTTTTCTATGTGCGCAATAGTAACCATGTTTAGGAATAACATATCAAGTATGCCTTGCATTTAGATACCATGTTACTTAGGCTTTCTTTCAGCATATCATCATGCATTTCCCTCACTCAGAAATCCTGTTCATAGGATTAATGATAATAACAAAAACTGTTCTTATGTGATTATGTCAACAAGTTCTAAAAAATGCAATCCTGCCTTAGAGTAATTGTATTAACAAAGCTGTAATCATGTTTTACCACGCTTACTCACTTAGAGATCATGTTAACCTATTAAAAAATCGCCTATGCTGAAGTCGTGCACAATACTGTGATTTCATATGCATTTATAAATCCATGCTTAGATTATCATGCATCATTAAACCTCATGCTATAGGATTGTACTCGTTTACTACATTCAGTCAAATATACATATCAGAAACAGTCCATGTTCTAATCAACTGGCAATCAATCTTTCTTGTAAACACTTAGAATCACATGCTATTAGGATTGGTAATCTGGAACCCTTAACAAATTTGTACAATTGTTGCATGTTATTTTACACCTAGTCAAGCCTTAGGTAATCAACTACAAGAAAAACAAAACCAGATTTTTTTCTGTGTGACTATGTTAACTATTAGCATATTAAATATCAGTAGGCAAGCCTGGTTAGGACTTCCTCTCTGAGTTATGTAATAAAAACTGATTCTGCTATTATCATTTAGACATCATGCTTAGGAACTGAATCCGGACGTTAATTTGTGTATGAGACATGTTGTTTATGTGCAATACATGTGGAGGAATACTTGAGCCTCTATCTGCTTTACATGCTCTCCCTTACTTGCAAGTCCTACTTGTTTATTATATGTCGCCTTAGCATTTTTACCTTTAAAACCTGAGGGTATACCTAGAAACCTCCCTTTTAGGATAGTAGTCCTAATTTCCTCCAGGACTAATAGGAGAGGGCCGGGTAACAACATGCAATAGAGTTCGTGACCAATATGCGCTTTAATTACCTTCATGGGGTGGGAAAGGGTGGAATATGGATATGATGACCGGTGCGTTAATACCACGTGTAGCCCCTCTTTGAGGAGTGTCATACCGGGTATTGCATTGATGTGATCCATATTATTATAAACTAGGATACCCTTTACTTTCACATGCTTAGATTGTAACTCTTTCCAAAATCAAACCCTTTTCCATTAATTGTTTCCAAACCTCTGTGTACTTAGACTTAAATCCCCTCTTATTTGAGCTCTACTTGTTTGTTTGCTAAAGTTGTATAAATTTACAAAAGTTGTTTGGACGGGAACCACACTGGTGGATCCTGAGGGGTGCCTAACACCTTCCCCTTAGGATAATTTCAAGCCCTTACCCTATCTCTGGTTAACATCGTAATTTCAAATGAATCCCTTTGGTGTCCTAACGCACCTTTAAAAATCGTTAGGTGGCAACTCTCAAAAACAAAAACCCCTTTCCCAAAAGAAAAGAGTTTCCTTAACCAAAATGTCATGAACCTGATCTCCGCGAGGAAAAAGGGGGGCGCGACACCATCTACACTCAGTGGGATAAGCAAGCCATCAGACCCCGGATCCAACCCGCCAAATCGGGGACTTCGCGTGGAGAAAATGAGGTCGCTGAGAAAGGGAAGAAAAAGATTTTATTATGAGACCAGCGTCCGCATCGGACAAATGAAATAATGACAAGAGTATTCCGCTTACGCGTAAGATTCCATACTCAGGAAATGGAAAATATTCCACAGGAATTATGTCGGTGGTCCGCACTCGGACAAATCGTCCTGTCCATCCCCGATATTCATTCTTTTCTCCCTTGGAAATGGAGGATCTGGAGGTTCGACACAACAGGGTAACCAACCCCCTACAGTGCATAGGGAGATATAACCTGATGAGGTGATCGAGGGTAAACTCGATCTCGACCTTCTCCGCAAAAAACCTAATCATATGCACGATCCTCCAGATTGATGGGTGGACCTACGCCAGAGTGACTTGGAATTTCCGGCAAAATCCGAGGATGACCTTATCAGGGGGGTCCAATATGAAGGGGAACATATACACGTTTAAGAACCCTTCCACGTGAGTTGTGATGTCTTCCCCCGAGGAAGGAGCCCGCAGCGTCACCTCTCTCCCCCATCCATAATCTCTCCTTACAGCCTCGAGGTGGTCTCCGCCTATCGATGACATAGGCCTCGATAAGCAGTCTCGACTGCTCTGAACATTGGAAGACCCCCTGGTGCAAGGCCTTCCTTCGAGGCAAAAGGTCCCACGAATTATTCGGCATAAACTGACGGTGTACCGTCGGCCGAGTAAGGAGCGGAGGCAGACCCTTTCTTTCCCTGGCCTACGAGTTCAGGCGCGGTGTCCATGATTGTTGTAAAGCAAAGGACGGGAGACCTGAAGCAAGGATACCTGGCTAAAATAGCGGAGCGTTGAGCGACAGAATAATTTTATGAGGAAACAACTATTCTTTGGAGCAAAGTCTCCAAGTAAGGAGCAAGAACGCATATACCTATATATAGAGAACAACGACTGTTCACCTAACCCGAAGGCCAATAAATTCCAAAAAACTCATTTATTACCTCTTTGGGAAATGCATCAATGAGGTTATCTCAGTCATTTTACGGAACTTCGGGGACCTCCGATAGATTCCACCCGAGTCAGGGATCCCCGCAGTCGTAATCACGGAGCCTTAAGAATCACTTACGTCGATGCAACCCAAGGCAAAGCCTGGCCCCGAGGGCCTGGCTGTCCCAAGAACAAGACCCAGAAAATTGAGATCGAATCAGAAAGGAGTAACTTCGCAAAAGGAAATTCAAAGGCAAAAGGGAAAATCTTTATTTTTACAAAATTATGTACAAAGTTATGTCCTTACAAATGCTGCTCTAAGGGGAAAGGGAAAACGAGATTATTCTTCGCCCTCGCCGTCGGCCAAATCACGAGCGGAGTCGCTATCGGAACTGACACCCAACGAGGACGTGGGCGCTGTCTCTTCCTCCAAAGCCATGGCCTTTTCGACCTCAGTGTGGAAGTCGGCACCCCAGGTAATCGCCTCCTCGAACGCCAGCCTCCTAGATTGGGCACGGGCATGCTCGACAGCTCGAGCCAGTTTTCGCGCTGCCTCTTCAGATATTTTTCTGGCCTGGTTATTAGCAGCAACAGCGTCCCGCCTATATGATGTGATGTTCTCTTCGGCCTCAGACTTGGCAACAGACATTCGAATTATCTCCTCCTGAGCGTTTCGGAGAAGGTCATGGGCTGAAGTCAGGTCTTCTCGTAGAAGAAGACTATCCGAGACCGCAGCTTCGATTCACCCCCTCAGCTCAAGGTTTTCATTATCCTTAGCTCCTGCTTCCTCTTGGATCCCCATGAGGGCATTCTTCTAAAGTACCTGCAAAAAGTGAACCAAATCAGTAAAGTTGATTTGCGTGATGGCAGTCCTACGAGTGCCACGAAACCTGTTCATTGAAACTGGCTCGGAGCTCCTGCAGCTCATCCTCCTTGTGAGCCAAGGAAACCTTTAATTCCCTTCTCGGAGGTAGACTTCCCGAGCTCCCCCTCGCAGCGGGTAAGTTTGCCATTTAAACTGGAAAAATCCTGGTCGTATGCTTTCTTGTCCTGCAACATAGAAGGAGGCGGTTAATCAAACAGAGGTAAGATTTCGGGATGACTGATAGTGAGTCAGAAAAAGCACCCATTCCAGATGTCCCTCTGTCTCTCCAAAAGTGACAGGGGCGTTAGGATTAGCTGCATCTTCGATGTCATCAAATAGGTCTTTAGAAGTACAATCTCCCCCTCGGAGGATATTTTCGCTGGGGGTGCCCCGGTCCTGGGAATCCCTAATCTCCCCGGAGGAAAAGGATGGGCCTAAAGAAGAACCACACGCAGCGCCAAAGCCAAGCCCCACGAGCTCATCGAGGTGTACCATGTCACGGCCCGATGATGGCTCAGGGACCGTGATCGAGTCTCCCTTGAAATTCCCCTCCGAGCAAGGAAGGGCAACATCGGCCGTCCTAAGTTCTTCGGCCCCACAGTCAGCGGCCGGTGGAACGATTATGTTTCTCCTTACCCATTGTACCAAAGTGAGGTTATCCTCGTCCTCGCCTTTGTCTACGGTGCAGGGAGGCGAGATAACGACCGGAGTCGGTACTGAGACCTTGGTCCTGGACTTGCAGGCCTTGGTCTTCTTTGCTTGGGGAGGCTCATCCGGTGCCCCTTTTCTCTTTCTCTTGGCCTCGCCAGGTTTCGAAGTCGCTTCCTCACCGGGAAGAGGCGGCCTCATCAACAAGGTATCGCCGAGACCTGTATTTAAAGGGCGCATGAGAACCTCTGTTTCAAAGGGAGGTCATATGAGTTTCAAAGGGAGGTCATATGAAAATCGACGGGAGAAAGATTACCGTGGTTCTTGGCTTGCCACCTCATCTACGTCAAAACACGCCAAGACCGCCCGTTGTACAGAAAGGTAGAATCTATTTGTGTGACCCACCCAAACAGATCCTGGATCAAGTTAGGACACCAAGCGGTATCTGTATAAACAAGGGGAGTTCAGTTCTATAAGTACAACGGAAAAAAATTAGAAATATCGAATATTACTTATGCGCCATATTCCACTCCTCCAGGAACAACGACCTGTCAACTGGGATAATATCGGAGGTCCTCACCCTGACAAACCTACTCATCCATCCTCGATCTCTGGTCTCATAGGTGGTTACAAAAATGGCTTCGCGGACCGATGTTGAAGCCTGATCAGGTCCCCTCGATATAGGCGGGACTGTATAACCGTATCAAGTGGTCGAGGCTGAAAGTCATTCCCTCGATACGATTGGAGAAGTATGGGAGCATGTATACTATCCTTCAAAATGAAGGATAAATCTGGCCGAGCGTCACTCGATATCGTTGGCAAAAATCGAGAATCACTGGGTCCACCTGTGGAGACGAAGGCTTGATAGGACCCAAAGTGAAAAGGTATGTATAGACGCTGACGAAGCCCTATCTATAGGATGTTATGTCCTCCCCAACATTAGGGATTTCAACATGAACCGCTTCCGCCCAGCCGCAGTCCATTTTTACCTTTTCTATTCCGGATATCACACTTAAATATCTGGACATAGGTTCACGCCGGCCCGACATGTTTGGAGGTTTGTCGACGGTAAGGTCGGAGGTCATCTCGAAGTCATCAAGAACACATTTCTCGACGCTCGGCGGCTTCTTAGTTTCGTCCTCGAACGGGCGAGGGAGGAAGAAGCTCCCTTTCGGGAGGGGACTGTCTTAGAGGTTTTTGCCATGATTCTGTCGATAAAAGGAAGATGAAAGAATAAGCACGAAAAGGGAGTTGACGCAGAAGGATCTGGAAGTTGGCCCAAATAGTTTGAAGGTTGCTGTAAAAATGTATATTGTGGGTAAGTACGTTATTTATAGGGGTCTGGGGGCGAACACCCGAAGAAAGGAAGGGTCGGATTTTGCGGCTGATCGTGGGTTTTGGGTAACTGTGTCGTAAGTGACTCTTGCGTAGCTTTTGGGAATAGGCCATTTAATGCTCTGACAGAGTGCTTTCACAGTGGGAATATAAAAAAATGAGTATTCAAAAACGTTTCTTATCATTCCACTCCAAGAAACGCGGTGACTATCTGTATATGGTCGAAAATGGGAAGGCCAATTTCTACGTCTGACACAATGTAAGGTGGCATATTCGCGTAAGTTTCAGGGTATGGTCCGAAGCCCGATTTCGGACGTTCCCACAACCCGACTTCGAGGTAGTACCAGTTGGGGATCGGCACAGGAAGCCAGCACAGAGATTGAGGCAGGCAGCGCTGTGACAAAGTACAATACTGTACTCTAACATTAAATAGCAGTATCAATTATGAATCTTGGCAATTAGTGCTTATGTACTATGTTGAGACTCCCCCTCTTATAAAAAGGGGATACTTGTCATTTTGTAAACACAACATATTGAATACAAGACACAAGAACATTATCTGCTTTAATACCAAACATCTTCTATTCCTCTTTATTAGCTCATTTACTTGCATTTATTGCTTTCTTTTACTTGTTCTTCATTTATAGCTTATCATTGATCATAAGTAGTGTGTCTCAATCCCTATAAGCTTGTCATAACTCCATCGACCATCCGATTTAGGCCCGAATCTCGGTCTCAGTGACCTTCGAGGTCGACGTCGAGCCTTCGATTTAAGGCATTCTGGTTTGCTTTCCTTCAGCTTTCTAATCGTTTTTTCACTGTTCTATCCTAACACACTTAGCTATAACCTTTCAATAACCGGTATTAAGATAAATCACGTATTTTTAGAACTACATAACTAAATTTAATTATACTTGCTATTTTCACGGTAAACAGTGTAAAAGTTATTTATCATGATATTGGTAGGTTGAAACAATTTGTAAAAATATCAACAAAAAAAAAAAAAAATACCATCATATCCTGAATATATTATTATGTCCGCACTCCGCTATATTGACCTAGCAATGTGCTCTAAGCCTCTACGAGAAGAAGAAAAACAGATTTTGCGGCAAAAGTAGAAATTATTCTTTTTTCTTTCTATAGTGGGCAAAAATAGCGTGTGACCAACACGTCATATTGAGCCTCCAAACAGGATCTTTCTATTTCATACGGTCTCTTTAGATACTCTCTAACCCCTTCTTTTCACTAAAAGTTTCTAGAATCATTCTAATAACCTGTCTATTATTTGGACAGATAAAATAATACTCTCTCTCTCTCTCTATTTATTTATCTTTACATTTTGTCATTTTCAAATACATTATTTTGCTTTATTGTATACATACTGTTGGAAAATTTGAATAACTGTAACAATATAAATTCACCCCATGTATTCCATTTGTTGTCTGGTTTTAATTTCCATGTCTTTAATCGTTCTAGGATACTCAGAACATTGGAAATATCCAAGTTATGAAAAATATAGATGGATTCGAGTTTGCTACTCTACCACAACTCATCTGATTTGAGGGGTTTAAAATCTATTATTTGTACTTACTTTATAGATTTTTGAACACACATACAATGTCCTAACCAAAGCTACTAATAAATTATACACATATATAAGATCCGCCATCTGAAATGAAGTGATGCTGTTTCTTATGACTAGTTCTTCAATTACCAAGATATATACTGCTGCAATATAATAGGACGATAGCTATATTCCTAGGTATTATACAGTCTCAAACAACATTGGAATAGATTAATACCTTATGGCTTATACTATTATCCAAATGAAAGCTTTACTAAGATAACTCCAGAGATGCAAGGCCAAATCAAAGTATACATGCATCTGTGCATGAAATTTTGTATAAGAAGCAATTTTATGAACTGTGGAAACTATTGCATTAGTTTGTTTTTTCCATTGTCGACAAGAAATAGAATATATTTATCTTCCATTAGTTAATTATCTATCTCAAGAATAATAAAATCATGGTCCTAAGTCCTATAAATACCTATGATATTCCTAGCTTTTTGTATCAAACAACAGCTCTTAATTCATCCACTACTAATCTTTCCAATACATTGTGCTTTAAATTTTCTTCTACAAGCTGAACATGGCTATCACTTCCTTCACTGATGAGTACACTTCTCCTGTTCCTCCATCAAGAATCTTTAAAGCCTCCATTATTGATTCTCACAATTTGATGCCAAAGCTAATGCCACAAGCTATTAAAAGTATTGAATTTGTTCAGGGTAATGGAGGTGCTGGAAGTATTAAGCAAATCAACTTTCCTGAAGGTAACATCATCCTACTTATTTCTTTTCAAATTTTATCGGTAGTATTTTCTAACTGCGACATGTTTACTGCAGGTGGCAATTTTAAGTCCATTAAGTATAGGATTGATGAGCTTAATGAAGAGAAATTTGTTTACAAATACACATTGATTGAAGGTGATGCCTTGGTTGATAAACTCGAAAAAATAACTTACGAGGTGAAGTTTGAGCAGTCAGGAGATGGTGGCTCCATCTCTAAGGTGACAAGCACGTACTATACGGAGGGCGATTTCAAGCTCAAGGAAGATGACATAAAAGCAGGCAAGGAAAAAGTCTTAGGAATGTACAAAGCAGTGGAAACCTATCTCCTGCAGAACCCTGATGCATATGCTTAATGTTCTGAGATATGCTTTTCTGTTGTGTGTGTTAGTTTGGAAGCTAATTAAGTTGTTTCTGTGGTCTTAATTTTTCAATAAGTATGTTGTCTTTTGTAATTGGCTGCTCAGTACTTTTATAAATAAATTGTAACAGGCTTGGTTACGATTTTACTCATATGTGTTTTGTTGGTTGTGCGAAGAATTTTCCAAATGTATTCCATTTATTGTCTGGTTTTACATGTCGATCTACAATCATCCTAGGATTCTCAGAACTTAGGAAGATATCAAAGTTAAGACTTTCTTTGAAGTAGTGTTCCTTGTGAGGTAGTTTTCAATTATTAATTTAGTAGGACCACAAATCTTTTCTTAATTGTCCATACAGAAATTATGTTACAAATAACATTGCTGACAAGGACGCTCACAAGGATGACAATTCAGAAGTAAACCTCGTGGACATTCAACCTGTGTTGAGGCGAAGCGCACGTGTGAAAAAACCCTCAAAGAAGTTAACTGATTTTATCATGTAAATTAGTTATAAATACTTAGGGATAGATCTGAGTGGGGGTAGGCAGTTGCAATTGCAGTTTTCCTGTTCTCATCTCCATTTGACTTCTCTCTTCTCATCCCTTTCTACTCCTATGTTGTTGATAATTTGATTCCAGTTGTTTAGTATCTTCAATGTAAGTTTAGCTTACAAGTTAATGCAGTAAACCCACTATTCTATTGTTGTAAAATAGTATTTGTTTCATTGGTGCTTTCATCCAGAGGTCTTCAATGGACGACCAAGAATTCAGAACTCTCGAGGATTCCATTAATGGTGTGAAGGATTCATGTTCGAAGGATATTTTTGAAATCCGAACGATGTTACAGGAAGTGGTTGGAAAATTAGCTACGTTGGAACCGCAAACCAAAACTACAACGATGGACGTGAGGCGGCATCGCCATGACACTGATGCAATTGGAGATTTGGGTCCGGGGCCACCAACACTTCGTCACAAACCTGTGCCTGTGGAATTGGGCGGTTCCGCCGAGAGAATCCTGAGGCGTGGAATTTTCAAGCAAAACGTTATTTTGAATTCTACAGCATTACGTAAAATCACAAATTACCCCTAGCCTCATTTCACCTTGACGGTGAAGCATTGGATTGGTATCGATGGCTTTTTCGGAACAAACAACTAATACATTGGGAACATTTTACTTCAAAATTGCTGATTCGCTTCCAAAACCGGAATCTCGAGTCAGCGGAAGGGCGACTAGCAAAGATTCGACAATTGACCATTGTGTCGGAATACCAAAGCAGATTTGAGGCTATAGCTAATGAAACAAATGATATAAAGGAATCTCTAATGTTTCATTTATTCTATTCTGGAATAAAAGAGGATATTAAAACATTAGTGTTAATTCATGAACCAACAACCATGGATGAGGCCTTATATATGTCTCATGTGCATGAGAAACAGATTCAGTTAGAAAAAGGACCTATTAAACCTACTTTTTCTAAGACACAACCTTTACTTCCTACGCCCAGCCTAGCTACAAACCTTCCATCAAATCCCTCCAATTATCTTATACCACCAAGTCTGTCTCACCCAAACTCTGGCATACCACCTCTTAAAAGACTCACTTATGCTGAAATTCAAATTCGCCGAGAACGCGGGCTTTGTTACTATTGTGATGAGAAATGTTCATCTACTCATAAATGCAAAAACTTACCCTAGCTATTGCTACTTACTGATGGATCTGAAATTGAGTCTTCTTTAGCAGAGCCATTTGTCTCTGATGATATATTAGCAGAGGAATTGGAATGTTTAGAAGTCCAGGAACATTCAGCTATATCGTATCATGCTCTTGCTGGTGGAAATTCACCCTCAACTCTCCGCTTCACGGGACATGTGAATGGATCTCCAGTTCAATTGTTGATAGACGGAGACTGATAGTTTTGTTTAGACAAGGGTAGATAAATTTTTGCAATTAAAGATAGAGTCAATTCCCTGTTTTCCAGTGGCCGTGGGTAGTGGCCAGCGTCTGTGGTGTGAAGCGTTTCACGCAAGGTTCCATTATCTATTCAGGGATGTGACATTTTTCTTAACTTAAATGTGCTTTCTCTCATAGATCAGATGTGGTCCTTGGGGTCTCTTGGCTATCCACACTAGGTCTAGTGGTTACTGACTATGCCATTCACCTCTTTGAATTTTCTCATCAAGGAACAACTATCAGTTGGAAAGGAGAGGCACCGACTGATGCTCAACCAATGCAATTACACAGTATAAGACGGTATGCAGCCACATATGCTATTTCGTCTTATTTTTGCTTGCAAATAGTTGCTTCAGAATCTTCACCCACTAATGAGATACTGTCCGATCTAGTAGCTATCCTTGATTCATTTGTTGATGTTTTTCAAAAGCCACAAGGATTAACACCTGTCCAACCTCAGGACCACGCTATACATCTATTACCGAGGGCTGAGCTGGTAAATGTCAAACCTTATAGGTATCCCTATTTCCAGAAACAAGTCATGGAACAATTGGTTGCCGATATGCTCAAAGAGGGAGTCATTAGGGCAAGCACTAGCCCCTTCTCCTCCTCAGTCATACTTGTTCGTAAAACAAGACGGAACTTGGAGATTTTGTGTGGACTATAGAGCACTCAATGCAGTAACTGTGAGGGATAGATTTCCTATACCAACCGTCGATGAACTTTTTGACGAGCTACATGGTGTAGTTTATTTTTCTAAACTCGACCTGCTCTCAGGGTACCATAAAATTAGAGTTCGATCTGAGGATGTGGCGAAGACAACATTTCGAACACGTGATGGACATTACGAGTTCCTAGTAATGCCATTTGGATTGTCAAATGTTCCCTCCACTTTTCAAGCGACTATGAATGAGATGTTTAGCCCATATTTGCGTCGCTTCGTATTGGTATTCTTCAATTATTTTCTGGTTTATAGTGCCACTTGAAAGACCATATGGATCATTTACATGCTACGTTGTTAATTCTTAGACAGCATCAGCTCGTTGCAAAGCAAGCTAAATGTCTCTTTGGCCAAACTTCTGTGGAATATTCGGGACATGTGCTTCCAAATCAAGGTCTTAGCGTGGATCCTTGTAAAATAGTTGTTGTCCAGTAGTGGCCAGTACCCAAACATGTCAAGAACGTGCGTAGTTTTCTTGGTCTCGCTGGATATTACAGACCATTCATACATCATTATGCAGCTATTGCAAGACCTATTACGGATTTGTTGCGGAAAAGTTCCTTTGTATGGAGTGCTTCCGCACAAGAAGCTTTCGAAACTTTAAAGGTAATGTTAAGATCAACTCCTGTTTTAGCACTTCCAGACTTCTCCTAGGAGTTTCAACTTGAGACAGATGCATCTGGACAGGGTATAAGGTCCGTTCTCTCACAAAAGGGACACCGAGTAGCCTATTTCAGCCAGAAATTAAGTCCTCGAATGCAACGGGCTTCCACTTGTCATCGAGAGATGTTCGCTATAACTCAATCCGTGAGCAAGTGGCGTCAATATCTGTTGGGACGCAGATTCACAATATACACTGATCAGCAATCCTTGAAAAGCTTGACTAATCAAACTATCCAAACCCCCGAACAACAAAAATGGCTCGGTAATTGATGTGATACGATTTCAAAATTGTTTATTGTCTAGGTAAGAAGAATCAAGCAGCTGATGCTTTGCCTCGCAACACTGATTCTACCCTACGTACAATCACTACTCAGAGCTACGAGGTTGAACAAACATAGAGATCCCTTAACAAGTCTCATCCAGAGTTGCTTGAGCTCCAAAAAGGACTAGAGAGCCATCCTGAACTACATCTGGGTTATGTGTTCCGTGATGGGTTGCTTTTTTTCGGAGGACACCTAGTTATTCCTTCCGGTTCTCAACTTCTTCATGATTTAATGACTGAGTTTCATTCCACAGCAGTAGGTGGACATGCCGGAGTCGCTCGCACTTACCATCGTTTGGCATCAAATTTCTTTTGGAAGTAAATGCACAAGGATATTCAAAGCGCTGTGGCAACTTGTCAAACTTGACAACAAATGAAAGATGTTCACCATCATCCAGAAGGTCTTCTGCAACCCTTACCAATACCAGAAATGGCTTTCGAAGACATAGCCATGGATTTCATCACCTGTTTACCTAGTTCTAGAGGGAAGTCTACAATAATGACTGTAGTGGATCAACTGATGAAGTATGGCCATTTTATTCCTTTAACTTCTACTTTTTCTACAAGGACAGTAGCTGAGAATTTTATGGGGGGAAGTCATTTGATTACATGGACATCCCATGAGTATCGTCACTGATAGAGACCCAAGGTTTTTGCACTCGCTTTTGGTAGGAAATTAACAGATTGCAGGGTGCCACCTTGGCTATGAGTACCGCTTATCATCCCCAAACCGACTGACAATCTGAGGCTCTAAATAAGTGCGTTGAACAGGATTGACGTTGTTTCGTGGTTGACACACCTCATAAATGGGTAGCAATTCTACCATGGAGTGAGTATTAGTACAATACTTCCTATCACAGATTAGCAGGGATGACCCATTTCAAGGCACTTTATGGTAGATATCCACCAACTGTAGCGCGCTATGTTATTGGGAGCAGTTCAAATGACTTGGTAGAGACTTATCTGGTTGATCGGGATGAAATTATTTCCTTGCTTAAGAAAGATTTGATCAAAGCCCAAAATCGCATTGTTTACCTCGAAAAATACGAGTAACAATTAAATTTGGTCTATAGTTTTAAAGATATGGGATCTAATCCAATGCTAACTAATAAACAAGTGATATAGAGTTTAAATGAGTAGAACTGATGAACCAAAACAGTGTTGCCTGAACGAAATGGACCTGGAGCTCGATGTTCTCGATGACTCGAGGTGGGTTAAGAATGATAAAGCAAGGACAATAAAGTAAGACCTATAAAGCTGAAGAACAATTCTGAAGAACAATGAGCGAGAAAAGTAAGATAGTATATTCTTTTGCCAATGATTAGATGATGTATACAAATGATTGAGGTCCCCTTTATATAGGAGGAGAAACCCTAAATAAGGTACATTTCTATTTACAGTAAAAAATCCTATTGGTACAGTTGTATAACCGACTAGTACGGATTTGTACTAATTCGTACAAATCTATCCCGGGGTTTGCGCCATGATCTTTGGGGACATGGAGAGAATCTTGTCCTTTTCGTAACAAACTCTTAACGGCTCTATTCGGCACCAGTCGTATCCTGCTTTCGATGTTCATCGGGCACCTAGGCCCTCGAGCCTCTCATCTCGCCTTCGAGCTCGAGCTCGACCTCTATCATGCCTCTGCTCTCAATGCAATTCTTCGAGCCTACAAAATCGGGGCGTGAGATTTTGAACGTATACAGATAGTCCCCGCGTTTCTTAGAATGAAAAAATAAGAAACGATTTGCTTTCCGACCCTTTGATGCCCCGACCATGACGTTAGTCCCGTGATGTCAGCAACTGGTGTGACTGAAAGGCCGTGAAAAGGTCACGTCTGCATAGTTTTCGAAAGGCCATTAGTAAAAAGCGACCATTGGTCAGCCGTTTAGCTTCTTTAATATGCATAGGAGATCTCTATAAATACTTCAACCCATCTCTTTGCAAACTTTACTTTCTATTGTATCCTTAAGCCTGCTATTTTCTCATTCTCTCTGCGTTTATCCCTCTCTTTTCCCCATTTTATCATCAGCTTCCTCTTCTTCTTCTGAATTTCACAACAATAATGACAAAAACTTCTAAGACAGTTCCACAAAAAGAGAAGGCTTCTTCGTCTTCACGCCAATCTAAGAGCAAAATGGTGGTACCTCTTCGTATTGAGGGGTGCATTCCCGAGCCTTATTATACCTCTTCCGATTTTAAAATCGACAAGCCCGCTTCGACCCCGGACCGATGTGAACCTATGTCTCGGTATATCAACTTGATAACCGATCTCAAACAGGTGAAGGCAGATTGCCATTGGGAAATAAGGTGGGCGTGGATATCCCTTCACCCGAAGAGGATATTACTACTTACAAAGCGGAGTACCTATGTGTATACTTACCCATTCACCTTAGGTCCCGTAGACCCTTCTCTACCTCTCCTAGATCCAGTGATTCTCGACTTCTGCCTACAGTATCAGGTGATACTCGGCCAAATTTACCCTTCCTTTTGGAGAATTGTTCACTTGATTAGGTACTTCTCAAGCAAGGTCAAGGGGATGTATTTTACCCCCGACCATCTAATTAGACTATACAACCCCCGTCTCTACCGAGGTGGCCTGATAAAGTTACAAAGATGATCCTCGAAGTCTTTCTTCTCCAACATCAACGAAGATAAAGGCCGAGGGTGGATGAGCCGCTTTGTTCGAATCAGGACCTCCGACCTGATTCCTGCTGAAAAGATGTCGTTCTCAAAGGAATGGAATATGAAACGTAAGAACAGATTTATCGAGTGTGTTTCATTACTTTGATACTCCCGCTTTCTTTTGAATTAACCCTTTTTTAATGATGCAGTTGTCACTTGGTATCCTGGTGCTATTGCGGACCTCCCGGGCTGGGTTCGGCAGCTGGCTTCCACTTCTTCATACGCCGAGTGCAACTGGCATGACTTGGCCAAAGGTCGATGGGAGGCTAAAAATCACGGTGAGCTTTCATTATTTGCATATCTAAATCCCTTAGAAAAATACTTAACTTTGCATTTATGCGGGCCTCAAGGATGCTGTTTCATTTAGGCCGCCCCTACCTGGTGAGGAAGAAGCCCCAAAACCTTCCAAGGACAAAAAAAGAAATAAAGGGTCGCCGGCGGACTCCCCGAAGCCAAAGAAATCCAAGCTTCGAAAGCGTAATGCCGATACGGTGGCCTTATCTCAGGAAACTGCCGAGCGCCTTTGTGTCGAGGACGAAGAGAGAGACGGCGCAGAGGGCGAGGATGACCGCCCGTTAATAAATCAGAAAAGAGGAAGCACTGATGCTTCGAAGGCTGCCGATACGGTTCAATATCGAGCCGAGGAGATATCGGAGGGGAGCTCGAGAAAAGTCCTCATGTCGACAAGTGACAAGAGTGCGTCTCGCTCCGAGGGGAACTTGGCCGATGAACTTGGAGAGCTCAACACCGAGGTTCTTCGAAGGTGGAAGAATGCGCCGGTTGAATCATTCGGGGAAATTGATGTGGATGATTCTCCGTCGGACCCGGTGTTCTCTGAGGGGCAAATAGAGGACACCCAAAATATGGGGACTCCCGATGTGGGAACATCCCATGGGAAGAATGACATTTTTTGGGAGTACCTCGCTGGAATCGAAGAGGGCCCCGATCTTGATGCCTCGTTCATCTTCGAGGAGGCTGAGAAGCTTTGTAAGAAGGTAAACTTTGTTTTAACAATTACGTTTTTAGTTTCAATTTTTGTCTTTCTGACTCCTTTTTTTTCTTTTTGCGAGAAGGTCGTGGCGTTTTACAACCAAGCTTTTTCCAAGTCTCGGGCCGATCTTGCTCGTTGTGAAGCTGAGCTCAAGAAGGTCATGGTAGAGATGGATGACCTTAAGGCTCTCTATGCCAAAAGGGAAGGGGAAATCATCGAGCTTCGAGCTGGTATGGAGAAGGCTTCCCAAGATCGAGTCGAGCTCGTCGACTAGGTAACATAGAATTTGTGTGCCTGTTTGGTGTTTTACTTGTTTTAGTGTCTAATACATTTAAATTTGCAGTTCCAGCAGAAGGCCGACCTGGTGGAGCAACTTCGGGAGAAGCTCAAAAACAAAGAAGTTGAAACCCTCGGGTGGAGGCAACATATGGATCGCCTGGCCTCCGAAAATGACACTCTTCGGGAAAAGGTGGCCTCGATCGAGCACCAGCTTCAAAATGCCAAAGAGGAGAACAACAGAATCGACGAGCTCCGAGCAAAGACGGCCACTGAATTTGCTAAGGTCAAGTATGAAGCTGAGGCATTCGTATCCTCATATCGAGCCGATGCTGCTGCTGCTAATGCTCGGGATCAAGAGATTTCTGCTGCAGCCAAGCTCAAGTTAACATGTGCCATCAATCATGCTCGGCTGGAATCTCGAAGGCAAATTATCGAGGAGGTGCATGCTAAAGGCTTCGACCTTTTCTGCCGACATTGAGAAAGTAAAGACTTTGGAAGAAGAGGTAGTTGTATTGCTCTCCACCGACGAGAATTCTGCCAGCGAATCCGAGAGTGAGGGAGACGAAGGTGAAGTCTACGAGGAGGAGGAGGCCCCCAAAGATAAGGCTCCCGAAGATAAAGCTCCCGAAGATGTATCTCCTGTGGATACTGCCTTCGAGCAAGTGGCCCCGAAAATAGATTAGGTTTTTAAATGTATTTTGAAATCATCTCTTGAATACAAAGAACCTTTTTGCTTCATCTTCGTTCTGTGTTAAATTATGTTTTGTCTCCACTTGTGAAACAAAATTTTGTGTTGTAGTTGATTAGTCCAATTCTTGGACTTAGAATATAATAAACCCTTAGGTTTTTTACTTGATCAACGATCAATAATAGATTACCTCTTAAAGTTTGATCTTCGAGCTAAGCTTTAAGTTGGTTTGAGGTTAGCTCGGGGTGAAGGGACTTTTGAATCCGAGCTAAGTAAGGTCTCGAGCACAGTGTGCTTTGGCCTTTATGCTCTTTAAATATTGTCCCTTAGGCTCTTTAGGCTGGTCCTTAGGCTCTTTTAGGATGGGCCAATTCGGCCTCTAAAGTGGCTATAATTTCTCTCTCTTTCTGGCTAAAGACTTAGTGAAATTTTGGTATGCCTTAGCATGTGTTTTTGTATTCGAGCCTCATTATTTTGGCCGTAGCCTTTTCATATGACCGTGGTCTTTTATATGGCCGTAGACTTTAGTCCCCGAGTATGATGACCTCGGCCTTTGCGTCGAGGGGATGCCTATTTGAGGTCTTATGAGTTCGAATATGCCTCTTTGAGGTCTTATGAGTTCGAATATGCCTCTTTGAGGTCTTATGAGTTCGAATATGCCTCTTTAAGGTCTTATGCGTTCGTTTTTTCGATGACTCGATGTGTTGAATGTCGATGACAGTCCCTGAGTATTCGGGGTGCATTTGCGTTCTGGCCCTTGAGCCGTTTCTTGTAGAATTATAAGTGTGAAATTCGTATGATAGTAGACTTCTTTTGTAACACAAAATGTTTTGATATAACAAGAATGATTCTTTGAATAATTGATACATGCGTACATGTTTTGCCGTCGCGGCCCCGATTATTCTACATGGACACAGTTTATTTGACTGTTTGGCCCATTACAAAGTTTTCCTATCGAGGCCCTCTTTGGCGTGAATTGTTTTCTTCGAAAGTACAACCTCCGAGGGTGATGCCCCCCAGTATTCGAGGTTGATTGAAAATAAGCCTTGAATACTTGTTGAACTCCCTTCAGGTAGCATATAAATATTGCCTCGTTAATAACCTTGCTGGTAAAACCCATTTGGGATAAAACCGGTCTAAGAGAAAAAGAGTGCAACGCATGCTTTAAAACCCAAGGTCTTTGAGTGGATGGGTGCTTCGATGTCACCAATCGAACATATGTAAGGAGTTAGTTTTAAATATAAATGAAAAGGGGAAGAAGGTCATACCTTAGAAATAATATCGTTTGAGTAGTGATATGTTCCAATTATTTTGTAATTGCTCGCCTTCCATTGTGATAAGTTTGTAGGATCCTTTCCTACGACTACGAGGACTCGGTACGGTCCTTCCCAATTGGGTCCTAGTTTCCCTTTGTTTGGGTCTCGAGTGTTGAGGGTGACTTTCCTTAGAACTAAGTCTCCGACTCCGAAATGGCGAAGGTTTTCCCTTGTGCTGTAATACCTCTCCATCCTTTGCTTTTGTGCAGCCATTCGGACTAGTGCGACTTCACATTTTTCATCTAGCATCTCGAGGCTAGTGTTCATAGTTTCGTGGTTTGAATCCTTTGTGGTATGCTTAAACCTAAAGCTAGGCTCCCCGACCTCAACTAGAATCAATGCTTCAGACCTATATACCAAAGAAAATGGGGTTTCCCCCGTGCTTGACTTCGACGTTGTTCGATATGACCATAGAACCTCGTGCAATACTTCTCTCCATTTCCCTTTAGCATCATTCAACCTCTTCTTCAAGTTTTGAATGATAGTTTTGTTCGAGGACTCGGCCTGACCATTTGCGCTTGGGTGATAGGGAGTTGATAGAATCCTTTTGATTTTGTGGTCTTCGAATAATTTTTTCACTTTGCTGCCGATGAGCTGCTTTCCATTGTCGCACACTATTTCGGTGGGTATCCCGAACCGACACACTATGTGGTCCCATATGATGTCAATGACTTCTTTTTCTCTTATTTTCTCGAAGGCCTTCGCTTCTACCTATTTTGAAAAGTAGTCAGTCATAAGCAAAATAACTTTAGCTTTACCTGGCGCCGTAGGTAGGGGGGCGACGATGTCCATCCCCCATTTCATGAATGGCCACGGGGAAAGACCGAATGGAGTTGTTCACCGGACTGATGGATCATCGGTTCAAACCTTTGGCATTTATCACACCTTCGAACGAATTCCTTAGTAACTTTTTTCCATGCTATCCCAGTAATACCCTGCTCTAATCGCCTTGCGAACCAAAGAGTCGGCACCAGAGTGGTTCCCACAAGTGCCTTCAGGGATTTCTCGTAATACGTAATCGGTGTCTGATAATAGGTGAATTTGACTATAATTAGGCCCCTTAAGAACCACATTTTGTATCGTTTTTATGTAAATATCGATAACAATATGCTCTGATTAGTGCTTTTCGTGCATTGCAGGCGAAATATCATAAGAAAAGGACGTTGGAACATTTTTGGAGTCAATTACGGAAAGAAAGAGGCCAATCAAATAATACCCATAAAGTGCAGCAAGTAATATGCAAAAGCAGAGCTGAAATAGGTCTGCCACGGTCCGGGCGCGACCGTGGTGCAACCGCGGTAGGAAGCAGCCGCAGATTCAGAGAGCCTGTTTGGCCGCGGTCCTGGCGTAACCGCGGTGCGACCGCGGCAGAACGCATAAACTTTAGGGACTTAAGTACAAAACACGGGATTTTAAGCCCCAAAACCCTATATAAACTTAAGGAAGTCGCCCAAGAGAGAGAGAATCAGTTTTTACAGTAGAAAACATCAAAAGCAAGGGCAAGAGGCAAGGAGGAACATTGGGCATCAATCTTTATTCTCCTCTTTTGTTCTTTTATCATTGACTATGAATTATTTTGTAGTTTTTGTTATTATTATGAGTAGCTAAATATTTTTATCTAAGGTTTTGGTGAAACCCGTTGGGGATAAACTTGTTGGCATGTNCACAACTAGGGAAAGAACCATCGGGGGAAACCATTACCTTAGACTTTTATTCCAATTGTTTACAATTGCTTGATAATTATTCTTAATTTATTAGATTCAATTAGCTGTAGTAGAATCACATCACCAATTGTTATTCACAAAGTTTGAGGAGGTTGACTAGTAAGAATTTAGTATTCTAAAGACTTCCTCTGATACGTTAAGTCCCTGTGGGATCGACTCTGGGCATAATACCCCAGATTATATTTGCAATGCCCGCGTAGTCTTTTATTAGACACATTTGAGGGTGATCAAATTTTGGCGCTGTTGCCGGGGACTTAACGGTATTATCAAGTGTAGTTAGAGGAAAATACAAAATTCTTCATTGTAGTCAAGTTTCTTTGATTTCACTCAATTATTGAATCTCTAACATTTATTGAATCGGTGGCACAGGTGCATGACTAGGATCTCTTCAAGGATTGGTGACGTTGTTGAAGCTTTATCAGACCCCAAAAACGTTTTTAGGGTCGTGAACAAAGCCAATCAAAGGAGCAAACGACAGACAAACATTGAACCCATAGAATTTGATATGGCGGAACGGAACAACATAGTTAACGTTGATGGTGAAGTTATTGGTGATGGGCTGGGCAACCCTGCAGCGAGAAATGTTGTGCCTCAAGCGCCCGTGGCACCTGAGGCGCCACTATATGATTGGGCTCAACCCACAGCTGATAAATTGGCAACTGCTATTGTGGTCCCCCAGATTGAAGCAGAGTCATTTCAGATCACGAACAATATGCTGCATTTATTGCAGAATAAGGGGCTATTTTCAGGATCATATGTTGAGGATCCTCAGCAACCTTTGAAGAACTTTCTGTCCATATGCAAAACTCAGCGCCAACCTCATGTTACCCCAGATGCGCTAAGACTGTTATTGTTCCCGTTCTCGGTAACAGGGGCTGCTCAGACTTGGCTGAATTCCCTCCCAATCAATTCTATTACAACATGGGAGGAAATGGTCAAGCAGTTTTTGGGAAAATTTCATCCACCCAACAAGACAACACAGAAGGTCGATGAGATAATCAGTTTTAGACAGAAACCCATGGAAACGCTACAAGAAACATGGGAGAGATTTAAAGGGATGCTGGTTATTTGCCCACATCATGGTATTCCGGAGCAGATGTTGGGGCAACGGTTTTATATGGGGTTGGCTGACAGTGTGAAAGCCAACGTAGATGCATCAGCAGGTGGAGCATATCTCAGCAAGACATGGAGAGAGTGCCAGAGCTTACTAGACACTATGGCACAAAATTCAGGATGGACCACTAGGGGTGCACCTAGCACCCCAATTGTTCACTCAGTGCCATTAGACACATCTAACACTATGGCTGAGAACATGGCTACATTGATGACTCAGATGAGTATTCTCACAAAGAAGGTGGAAGAATCAGGCGTGAAGCAGCAGGTTCATATTGTAGACACTACCAATGGGTGATTATGCACATCTTGCGTAAATCAACCTATGGGTAATCACTGGAATGCAGACTGCAATCAAGCTCCTTATCCGAAAGACATGAACTATGTGACTAATTATGGAGGTTAGAGACAGGGAGGTCAGAATTTGGGTCAGCAAGTTCAACCTTACAGACCACTCCACATGCAACACAATAATGGTAACATGGGTACCATGAGACCTCAGGGTAACATGGCACCTTACCAACGATCTCAGGGATACACCAACCAGGCTCAACAACAAGCTTATAATCCCCCTCAGTAGCAACATGGGGGAAGACATGAAGATGGATTTTTCCAGGTTAGAAACTATGATGCAACAAGTGATTGGGTCAACTGCCAAGATCAGCGAAAGAGTAGATGCCCATGACTCAGCCATTAAAAATATTGAGGTACAACTGGGGCAGATTTCAAATGCAGTGCACAATCGTCCTCATGGAATTTTACCCGATGATACTCAGGTGAATCCAAGGGACCAGGGCCCAAAACAACTAATGGAAGTGAGCCTCCGCAATGGCAGAGACCTGGACTTGGAGCAAGAGGTGGTACGTGAGAGCAGACAGACATATACACTAGTGCAAGTGCCTATTGAAATTGAAGACGTGACTCCTTTGACAAAGGTCACAGCGCAACCAGTTGAAGAAAAATCCAGCAATCAAGGTGAAGCTGAAAATGCACTGGAGAAAATCTCAGAGCCGATAGTAGAAGTTGCAGTTGGGAAAGAAAAAGAACAGATAATAGGAAAGAAAAGACCACTGACTCCATTTCCTCAAAGGCTGGCAAAATACCAGAAGGATGAACAGTATAAGAAGTTCTTGGACATGCTAAAGCAAATACAGGTAAATATCCCGTTGATTGATGCTTTGAAAGAAATGCCTGACTACGCTAAAATGATGAAGGACTTGATGTCCAGAAAATTTGACTTCCAAGATCTAGCTACTGTTACCCTTACCCAAACGTGTAGTGCGGTGGTGACGCGTCCTATTGCTGAAAAGTTGTCTGACCCAGGGAGTTTTACAATTCCTTGTACTATTGGCAACTTTGCTTTCGCCAAAGCTCTCTGTGATTTGGGGGCTAGCATAAATCTCATGCCATTGGCTATCTATAAAAGACTAGGGGTTGGTAGAGCCAGGCCTACATCCATGCTGCTGCAACTTGCTGATAGGACGATAAAAAGACCGTTGGTTATACTTGACGATGTGCTAGTACAAGTAGGAAAATTAGTGTTTCCTGCTGATTTTGTGATCTTAGATTGTCGGGTAGATGAAGAAATTCCCATTATCTTGGGAAATCCATTCTTGGCCACAGGCAGATCCCTTATCGATTGTGAGACTGGTGAGCTAAAGATGAGGCTCAATGATGAGGAAATCACGTTCAACGTGCAAAAGTCTATGAGGCGACCAAGTGAGTTCGCCAACTGCTCTATCGTTGACGCCGTGGACGTGATACTAGACGAAGATGATGCGTCTCTTACTGTTGGAGATACTTTGGTTGCATGTTTGATGAACTTAGATGATGTGGATGGAGAGGAATTAGCAGAGTGGGTATTAGCTCTGGAAGGAAAAGGGATATGGCCGAGGACCCTCGAAATTGAACCTTTACACTTAGAAAAGAGAGAGAGTCCACCCTCCAAACCATCAGTTGAAGAACCACCCAAGTTAGAGCTAAAGCCTTTACCAGCCCATCTCAGGTACGCGTTTCTCGGACCTAACTCTACACTACCTGTTATTATCTCATCTGGTTTGTTAGATGTGCAGGAACAACAGCTGTTACAAGTACTCTCAGAGTGCAAAACCGCCATTGGGTGGACTATGGCAGATATCAAAGGGATCAACCCAGCTTATTGCATGCATAAGATTCTCTTAGAAGAGGGGCACTGACCTTCCAGGGAACACCAAAGGCGCTTGAACCCGAATATGAAGGAAGTGGTGAAGAAGGAACTCATAAAGTGGTTAGATGCGGGAATCATTTTCCCCATCTCTGACAGCAGCTGGGTTAACCCAGTACAATGTGTACCAAAGAAAAGTGGTATGACGGTATTAAATAATGATAAAAACGAGCTTATATCCACCAGAACCGTCACGGGTTGGAGAATATGCATGGACTACCGAAAACTGAATCTTGCCACCCGCAAAGACCACTTCCCACTTCCCTTCATTGATCATATGCTTGACAGGCTAGCATGGAGATCTCACTTTTGTTTCCTTGACGGATATTCGGGGTACAACCAGATTTCCATTGCCCCGGAGGATAGGGAAAAGACCTCCTTCACATGCCCTTATGGGGTGTTTGCTTTCAGAAGGATGCCTTTTGGCCTCTGCAATGCACTTGCAACATTCCAACGGTGCATGATGGCCATTTTCAAAGATATGGTGGAGGACATCATGGAGGTCTTCATGGACGATTTTTCAGTAGTGGGAAATTCGTTTGATGAATGCCTAGAAAATTTAAACCGGGTGCTGAAAAGATGTATGGAAACGAACCTGGTGCTGAATTGGGAGAAATGCCATTTCATGGTACACGAAGGAATCGTTTTGGGGCATTTAGTTTCAAGCAGAGGTATTCAAGTGGACAAAGCCAAGGTCGATGTGATTGAAAAACTCCCACCACCCGCGACAGTCAAAGCTATTCGTAGCTTCTTAGGGCATGCCGGATTCTACCGGCGATTCATCAAGGATTTTTCCAAAATTGCCAACCCTCTCTGCACTATGGCCCGCCGGAAGCGCCGAAACACGGCCAGCGCATCTGCAACACCGACTTGGGATGTATCTCATTTCCTGTCGGAGGAGGAGGAGAGTCGGTTTCATGCGAAGGCTACGAAGAGTTGTGTCCCTGAGGTAGCAATTGATCGGGCAGCACTCCGGGTTGAAAACCCGGATATGTACGAGGAAATCAGACGAAGGGGGATGGAGTTCTTGTTTGAGGAGCCGGAACCGGCCAACTTGATGGTTGTCCGGAGTTCTATGCGAACTGCCCGGAACATATGGGCCGCTCTGTGATTGTTCCTGACAAAGTGGTGGAGGCCTCCATAGCAAAGATTCGTCATGTCCTGCAGCTGCCACAGTTCACGGGAGACATTGATTACTACCACGACTCCTCAGGGGTCGATTGGAACACCCTCATTGAGACAATATGCGTAGGAGGACAGCTGATCTGGATTAAGGAAAACATCACACTCCACTCCAGTTCTTTCACTTGGGAAGCTAAATGCTGGTTCAACATCATCTGCAACAGATTTTTGCCCACTGGCAACACGTCGGATGTAAACAGCTTACGGGCATTGCTAGTCTGGTGTTTTGTCAACAAGCAGGACTTTGATGCGGCTAAAATTATTGGAGATGAAATGATCCTTCGATCACCTCTGTTAACCAAAGGATTTTACTTCCCCTCACTTGTGACGCGCTTGTGTCGGCTAGCCGATGTCCCCACAAACCCTCTTGATGGTTCTTTGGGTCACCGGGCACCTTTTCGAGCTTCTAAGATCACGGTCGGCAGAGATTTCACCGCGCCCATTGAGCTTGATGCTGATGATGACAATGACACCCTCGTGGCACCCCCTCGGCATTCCTACGATGGAGCTGGCCCCTCTCAGCGATCCCACGCTGGAGCGGCTTTCAGCAGGTCACAGTCTAGTAGACCTCGGATGCCCTCGTTGGAGGAGGAGGTGGCGGATCTTCGCACCTCAGTAGATGGCCTGCACGTACGCCTTGATGCTATGTCCAGACGGCAGGCCAAGAGCGAGAGCAGGATAATGGCATGGTTCCGCGCCATTGGGAAGGTTTGCAACATGGACCCCAATTCCGTCTCCGACTCTGAGTGACCACGAGGGAAGTATTCTTACCCCCTCTTTGCACTATCTTTATTCAATGTCACAGGGACATGCAAACAATCAAAACATACTTGAGGGTGCAACACCTAGGCTCACTTGTAGACTCTTAATCTTATGCCTTAATTTTGCACACTTCGTCTGACTTGAATACCCACTTGAGTGTGTTGAAAAACCAATTCGGAATGAGTTACATGCCAAGTGTGTGTGAGGTAGTTCATGTATTCTATGTCTGCATGTGATACGTAGAACTTGCTCTGTGTGTGTGAGAAGCGAAATAGAAGTTGTTTGGTTTTAGAGATGATATAGGAATTTCTTTGAGAAGCCTGCATAGTTATGTATCCACCTGTAAATAGTATACCATAGTTAACCCCTTTGAGCCTATAGCTTGTTTCCTTGTTAACCTTATAACAGCCTTATTCCATATGTTTGAGTAACTTGATTTTGCGAACCTTGTACCTCCTGTAAGCACTTGAATTGTTAGAGAGTATATAAAAGTCAAAGTGTGGGGTGGTAATGTGGCAGGCAAAGGAAGATCAGGGAAATAATTGAAAGGTGCAATGGCTAAAAAAAAAAAAATTTATAAGTGGGCAGAACATGAAAATTGGGCCAAAACATAAAGCTGATGTATTAAAAGTGCTTAGGGAGGTTAGTCAATATACCATAATATACCCTACCCATCCCTTAGCCTACATTACCACCAGATGAAGCCCTATTGATCTTAGACTAAACAACTCGATTAGTAGAGCGTTACACTACGAGCAAGCTTATGGTGTATCTGTGTGGCATGTGAATGTTCTTTCTTGAGAGTGAGTGAATTCTTCCCATCTAAAGTTCCTTGGTCTTTTTAATTTTATATGTGTGGGACTTATCTAAAAAGGGTGATGCGAGGGCATGTAATTCAGGAGGAAAAGGTAAGTCTTCACTTCTAGCTAGAG
>MDKH01167935.1:0-20856 GCA_005239495.1 Nicotiana undulata
GCCGGAAAAATTCAAAGTCGTCGGAATATGTCGGAAATAGTCCCAAGTGGCTCGGAATGGACATGCGAGCATACTGTCCTCAAGGTGCGAGGCCAAAAAATGGCCGGAAGAGGGCTCACGCGCTGGCGCGTGGGGCTCACGCGCGCCGGAGGGAATCTGTTGGGTGGCGCGTGGGGCTAGGGTTTCCGGAGATTTTTTCAGTGGTAGGTCGCCGGAGGCCGATCTACCTAGTGGTGGTGTTGGATTTTGCACAACACTGATAAAAAGGGGCCTTTGACTGCGGCAGACCTGTGTTCGCCGGAAAAAATTCCGGTTGATTGATTTTCTTCTTCCCGGAGTCGCTGGAATTGATGCACAGCGATAAAACTCTCACAATAGCTCTGATACCATGTGAGAAAACACGGGAGAAAAATAATATTCTTATGTTATCTTCAATGATACAATAAGCCCTATATATATGCAGACATTACATGTCCTACTCCTAGTACACATAGGATTAGGGTTAGTGTTATTTACTCCTATTTGACTACTTAACTAACACATACCATTGTCTTTAGGGAGAAGGGCCAAATATTCCCCTCTACATTCATATCTTGTCTGCATTTAACCTCCGTTATATTATCGGGCCAAATTTATCCCTTCTGTTATACTATCGGAGCAAATTTACCTCTACAATCAGCAAACTTTTAAAAATACCACTTGATCTATTAAGTAATCCAAAATCTTCCAAAGAAACACTTGTTGTTCTTCTTGGTCTGCTATTTTAATTTCAAAAATTATTATTAATGTAAAAAGTGACTAGACTATACAAATTATTTCTAATTTTTTTATTACCAATGCACCCATTTCTCTTTTTGTAATAAATAAAATTGGTTTAAATTTTTATTTAATTTTCAATCATATACGCACCGTAGAATCTAGTGGGTCTATTTATTGCATATTATATGCACCTGATCATCATGTATGTGCATGTATATTCAAATATTATCATTGCGTGACTAGTGTAGAGTTCAATCGACTAACTTAAGAATGCAAAATGTATAGGCATTTAATTAAAGCAAAGTTAAATTAGACAATGTAAAATCTCCGAGGAACTTCAACTTCAATCACTAATACTTGCAAAGTCTCCATACATTTGGTGTAGTGAATTCATTAAAATTGGGATGTTATAAATACTTAATTTAGAAAAGCTACATAATTTGAAATTTTCAAATACTATACTTTGTTTATTCGGTTGTATTATTGAATATTTTTTCTCTAATTCAGAAAGCAGGTAAATGCCAATTGTTTCAAAAGTAGTTGACCAAGAAGAATAACAAGTGATTTAAATAAAAGGAATTTGGGAGATTTTGGATTACTTAACAAATAATGGGTATTTTTAAAAGTTTGCTGATTGGAGGGATAAATTTGGCCCTATAGTATAGGGATAAATTTGGCCCGATAGTATACCGGTAGGGATAAATTTGGCCTGATAGTATAATGAAGGTTAAATGTAGACAATAAATGAAAGTAAATATTTGGCCCTTTTCCCTTGTCTTTATCACCATAACACTTAGATAGCAATAGACCAAAAAGTTGATATGCCATCATTTATTACATACAACTCAAAGGTTAATACACCATTATATTAATACAAATATGCAAATAAATAGAGAATTTGCTTATCTTAACTAGTCAATAAAAATTGTATACTTGAAGAGGTGGGGGGTTTAGGTTGAAAAAAATACTTGAAGTACTAATTATCGACGTAGGAGTTTTGTTCTAAAAAAGAATATTTAAGGATACAATAGTAAAAATCTTGGTCAAACTTAAAGTGCTTATAAGCTAAAAATTCATAAGCTGGGGTAACCACCTTATGCTTTTGGCTTATTTTGACTTATAAACACTTTTAACTTTACCAAACGTGTAGATAAGCCGAAAAATACTTATAAGCTAGTTTGACCAGCTCAGGGGCGGAGCTACCATACAACTTGCGGGTTCGGCCGAGCAACTTTGGTCCAAATAATATATTTGTCTTAAAACTTCATTGAATATGTATACATTGTTAATTTGGAACTCAGTAACATAAACGAATTAGAATCTCGAACCCACAAATTTTAAATTCTAGCTCCGTCTCTAGACCAGCTTATAAGCTTAAGCTAATTTGACCAACTTATTGACCGGTCATAAGTTCATTACCGTTTGAAATATTAACCCTGCTGCTCACTAATTTGAATAAATAATCAAAACAAAAGAAAGGGAAAAGAAATAGTTCTTGGGAGCCGAAGAAGGAGAGAATACCAGACAAATGAATCTTCAAAACAAATCTTTATACATTTATGCTTAATGAATCAAAGATTCCTACCTTCTGTAATCTTAGGCACATTAAAAAAATAAACGATTTGTTTAGTTTTAAGTGTATGTTTCAGATGCTATGTTTAAGCAATGAATGCAAGAAAACTAGTGTCCCAAACTCATTGTACTCAAATTCCTCATACTATCCGAAACTCTCTTCTTTGTGCTGGAACCAATCTACCCTCTTCAAACCCGCCATTTCTACCAAAGCCTCCTTCTATCTTGGCCACTGGCCTTCTCAAATCGTATTTTGAAAGGGGTCTAATTCGAGAAGCACGTACACTGTTCGATGAAATGGCTGAAAGAGACGTTGTTGCTTGGACGACCATGATTTCTGGGTACACTTCATGTAATCACCATGCGCGTGCTTGGGTGGTTTTCTGTGAGATGATGAGGTATACGGATGTGCGCCCCAATGAGTTCACCTTTTCTAGCACGTTGAAGGCTTGTAAAGGGATCGATTCGTTCTCTCGTGGAGCTTTGATTCATGGTTTGGTTCTTAAGCAAGGCATGAGTGTAAGCATTTATGTTGCGAATGCGCTCTTGGATGTCTATGCTACGTGTTGTGTTAATATGGTTGAAGCATCTGCGGTTTTTCATGAAATTAGAGTGAAAAATGATGTGTCTTGGACTATCTTAATCGCGGGATATACTCATCGTGATGACGGCTATATGGGGCTTAAAGTTTTTAGAAGAATGTTACTGGTACGTATTTAGATATTTTCTTGTAAAAGGCCAGTTAATCCGCATATGAAATGGTTTTTTTTTGTTATCGCTTGAATTCACCTATTATAGAAAAATGCTAGACTGTATCATATTCAAAGAAGTGCTACTTGCAGCAAGTCCTTTGTGACACGAAAATGTAGTGGATCTAGTACTGCATGTAGTTTAACTTGAAAGCTACTTCATACAGTACTGCATGTAGTTTAACTTGAAAGCTACTTCATAAAGTTTGAAAAGTGATACTCAATAACATGTAAATCATTGCTTGGACCGTATGTAGGTTGTGTTGCATGATCAGTGAAAGCCTTACCTAGCTGCTTCAATAAAAATAAGTTGCTAACATAATACAAATGGAAATATCAATTCTAACCTTTCATGCTTTTTTGTTTTGTTTTTTGTGTGTGTTTGGATGGACAGGAAGAGGGTGAATCAAACCCATTTAGCTTTTCAATTGCAGTTAGAGCTTGTGCCTCGGTCCATTCATGTATATACGGGAAGCAACTTCATGCTGCAATCATCAAGCATGGCTTGGACTTTAATCTACCCGTAATGAATTCTATTTTAGATATGTATTGTAGGTGTAGCAGCTTAAATGATGCAAAGCAATGCTTCCGTGAAATGACTCAAAGGGATTCAATCACGTGGAACACTTTGATTGCTGGGTACGAGAAGTCTGATCCATACGAGTCTATCAGCATATACTCGAGTATGGAGTCTGAAGGTCTTAACCCCAACTGCTTCACATTTTCCAGCATTGTAGCAGCTGTGGCCAATTTGGCAGTTTTGAGTTGTGGAGAGCAGATTCATGGAAGAATCATAAAGAGAGGCCTTGGCGGGAGCTTGGAGTTGGAAAATGCCTTAATAGATATGTATGCAAAGTCTGGAAATATTGCAAGTGCGCGTAGAATTTTTGATGAAATGCCCAAGAAAAATCTGGTTTCGTGGACCTCAATGATGATTGGTTATGGAAGCCATGGTTATGGAAATGAAGCTGTTGACCTTTTTGAAGAGATGGTTAAATTTAGAGTCAGGCCAGATAGGATAGCTTTTGTGGCAGTTTTAAATGCATGTAGCCATGCTGGGCTTGTAGATAAAGGTTTAAGGTACTTTATCTTAATGGTTGGTGATTACAACATAGCTCCAGATCAGGAGATTTTTGGGTGTTTAGTAGATTTGCTAGGACGTGCTGGAAGAGTTGAGGAGGCTTTTAAGCTGATAGAGAGTATGCCATTTGATCCTGATGAATCTGTTTGGGGAGCATTCCTAGGAGCATGTAAAGCACACAATCTTCCAGATTTGGGCAAACTGGCCATGAGAAAGGTGTTGGCTTTGAAGCCGAAAATTGCAGGAACCTATGTGATTTTGTCAAATATCTATGCAGCTGACGGTAAATGGGGCGACTCTGCGAAAATGAGGAAGTTGATGAGAAGGGTGGCTACTAAGAAAGAGGCTGGGAGAAGTTCAATAGAGATAAAGAACCAGAACTATAGTTTTGTTGCTGGAGATAAGATGGGTTCACATATGGATTGCGTTTATGAAGTTGTAAATATCTTGGTCGAACACATGAGCGACATACAATATATTCCTGATTTTGATTTCTTCATACATGATTTTGAAGATTGAACTTGAAAAGTAACAGCATTGAGGTTCTACCGGACTTCGTTGTTGTATTTGTTAATGTATTTAATCTTTGGAGGCAGTGAAATTCAGTTAGATGCAAAGTAAGGTAGATTCGTTTCCCCGGAAGGCACATCACATTCTATGCAAGGAGAGAATTTATTAAGAAAGTTGAGGAAGGGAGGATAACCAATCCCCTTTGTTCAATAGTTGATACTCTGAAAGAAGGAACTAGCAAACGATTGTATACTCGTGTAAGTTACATAAAATATCGTCCCTTCTGTATTTTCAAGATAATGAACTGACTTTTGAGTCGAATGCATTGGCCTGATGCAATATATTGGTAGTTCAGAAAAAGCACGACCTTGATTATACCCAACTTGGAGTCAAGTAGATTTTCAGTCTTCTAAAATGCTCTTGGAACCAGCGAGGGGACATTGTTATCATGGGAAAACCCCTATGATCTTATTGAAATTCATTTATGTGCCCTTTACCCTGCCTGGAAGGAAAAATAGCTCAGTACCAAGCATGGACTCGAGTGGATATGATACAAGACATTTCCGTGGGATAGTAAGCTGGATTGCACATGTAAATCCAGTAGATCTTCTGACTTATAAAATGTTCTTGGAAGATCCAGTAATGAGTACATTTTATTATGGGAAGAACATTATATCCACTAGAGACTTGTGTCTGCGCTCTTGGCCATTTCTAGAAGGAAAAATGGCTCAAGTGATTGCTAAGTCTCAAACCCATTTACTGAAATGACCATTCTTTAGAAGGTGAAACACATTCAACTTGCATGTCAAACTGGTTAAGATCGGTTGAACATTTGTCTGGAGGGTATTGTCGAATTGCTACTGTTTTTGAGCAAGTCAGTTGCAATAGCTCATTCACAACATAATTTCCGGTGAACGTAGTAATGAAATGTCGCTGATCCCAGATTGGTGACCACTAGTGACAGTCACTGTGAAATCAGAGGCGTGGGTGAAACAACAAATGCAGAACATATTATTCTGTGCAAGATAGTAGTGCTCAAGCGGAGTTAACAGAGATTTGGTTGATTAAGCAGGCAGATACGTACAATTTGAGCAACATTCTCCAAATTGATAGAATACATCTTACCACTACAAAAATAACAAAATTACAAGCTTACGGTCATGGAAACCTTTGTGTTGCTTTGCAGATGAGATACTAGTTTATCAGAGCACAAGTTGTGGTTCTGAGTTTAAGAATATCATAGTCAGTTTTACAAGATTGCTGGTACATTGGGTCCATGTTTCTCCACCAAGAGCCCCAACCTATTTGCCTCCCTCATATAGCATAAATGTCTTCGCTTATTCATCAACCTCTACAAAAATTCTTCAACGTACTGCAAAAATTGCACAGAGATGTCACCCTAATTCAGTATGCTGAATAAATGAAGTGCCTCTGGTTGTCTCTCCCATTGTGAGGATATATTCCTTTTGTCAATCAACTGTAAAGATACCAGGAAAACAAAAAGGGTCAATTCTTGTTTCTGTTACTGACAACCTTAAATTGTTAGTTGCACCAAAAATTGCACCGCAAGAACTATATGAGTATAACGCAGAAAAGCTACTCCTGGTTCAAGAACTAGAGCAACCAAAAAAGAACTCGCATTGTGATATAAAACAGACTACTCGCCCCATCTTCTTCTGTGAACGAAGTGCTAGTAAATTAAGCTAGCATTGATTATCCAAATTGATATAGACATGTATACATTCATGTTGTATAGGTTTAAAACCAATATAACAGTAGCATCCATAATCTTATTCACCTGTTCAGCTTCAATAGATCTTCAAAAATGAGGTATATGCTGATTAAATAAGTAAAGAAGCTCCTTCTAGAGCAGCCTTTGGAACCTACATCTGAATTGGTGCCAAATCTGAATTCGAGTCCATAATTAGACACTTGAATTCAACTACTGCAATGCAATGTTACTATATCAGGGTGCAGTTGTGACTACAAACATAGCAACAATGTACAAATACCTGGTAGACTGAGTGACCAAAATTTTCAATTTTGACTACGAGCTCCTTCTATGCTACAGATCAAAATCCAGTCAACAAAGATGTTCAAGGAGCAGAATCTGAAATATTTGAAGGAGATCTTGATAAGAGATGACGAGAACCCGAGCAGAGTGAAAACTTAAGAAGCCTTAAATCCAAAAGTAGCATCAGAGCACTTACCTTACTGTCCATATCCATGGTAAAAGTCAGTTTGCCCAGAATGTAGATTGAAATGCAATGCATGTATTCCCATTTGGGAGACGATGGCCTAATCAGCCTACGCACAGTTCATACATGAACGGCAGCCAGTTAGTGTTGCAAGAAAGATTTAGGCATTCAAGTTGAACAACTTCATAATTGTTCTTTATGGCCCAACAACAGAGTATTAGTTACCAAAATTCCTTACAGGAACAAGAGCCATCCTTAAAATGATGAAACCGATGGCGATCCCTAACCACAATTTCCCGATTAAAAGCTCTTGATATTAGTTTTGCTGCTGCATGACAATCACTACATATTCGTAAGTTCTTTATTATTCTTATAGGAGTTGGAGGAGCAACAGAAATGAGCCCATATGCAATTGCAAGCTTTTCACTATGTCTAAACAAGGTACTTTCTTTTTCTTCCTCATCAATATCAAGTAAAACCTCATCTGTGCCTGGAGCATAGCCCATTATTTTCAACCGCTTTTCCATTTCAGCCAACATTGTTTCGATTTCATTTATCTGCGGATGAGACTTGTCCCCTGCCAAGAATTCATGAACAGCGCCATTTGCTTCAATCATACTGCAGCCGGGAACTTTAACGACTCCCTGCCGTGTCATTGCTCCTCTAATATCCAGAACACTATCCCAATTACCTTTTGAGGCAAATATGTTGGACAATAACACATGAAATCCATCGTGATCTGGCTGAGCTTCAATGAGCTTCCTTCCAACCCTTTCCCCCATTTCACTATTACCGTGTTTTCTACAAGCTCCAAGAAGAGCACCCCAAGTGGCAACATCAGGAGTCATAGGCATACTGTCAATAAGCGTCTGAGCTTCTTTCAGCAACCCTGCACGTCCAAGTAGATCAACCATGCATCCATAGTGCTTGATATTAGGTTCAACATTGTAATATCTGGTCATACTATCAAAGTAGGAACGACCCTCATCTACCAGACCCATATGTCGACAGGCACCAAGAACTGCCACAAAAGTAACCTCATTAGGGGTTACACCACATTCCTTCATTTCCTGAAACATTGCTAGTGACTTCTCCACCTGCCCATTCATGGCCAACCCAAGAATTAAAGCATTCCAAGAAGAAACCCCTTTTTCTTCCATTCCATTGAAGACTTCCAATGCATTCTCCACACAACCACATTTCAAGTACATGTCAACAAGAGTTGTACCGAGAATTATATTCACTTTGAGCCCATTCTTTCTTATGTAAGCATGGATCCATTTTCCTTGATCAAGGGCAGACAAGTGGGTGCAAGCCGAAAGAACACTAACCAAAGTAGTTTCGTCAGGCTTTTTGTCCTCATGCAGCATCTCCTGAAACAGTGCTAGAGTTTCCGAGAAATGATCATGTTGCGCATAACCAGATATCATTGTAGTCCATGACACAACATCCTTCTCGGGCATGCAATCGAATAATTCTCTAGCCTTCTCCAGAGAGCCACCTTTCAAGTAGCCAGAGATCATTGAGTTCCAAGATATTTGGTCCAAATGACTACTC
Source organism: Nicotiana undulata (assembly GCA_005239495.1). Taxonomy (NCBI): domain Eukaryota; kingdom Viridiplantae; phylum Streptophyta; class Magnoliopsida; order Solanales; family Solanaceae; genus Nicotiana; species Nicotiana undulata. Next base: position 8,427 of record MDKH01167935.1, read on the forward strand.
GTATCAAACAATCTTTGTGCAGCCGTGACATCTCCACAAGTGGAGTACATATGAATTAAAGCATTTTGAAGGTTGACATAAGATTCAAAACCCACTCTGATAACCAATCCATGTACTGATTCTCCTGTCTGAACAACCAACAAGTGTGCACACGCAGATAGCACACTTATCACAACAACCTCATCTATGGAAGTGCCATTAGCACACATTTGCATAAATAAATCCAAAGCTTGTTTGTACATCCCATGTTGCTCATAACAAGAAATCAAAGCAGTCCAAGAAACCACATCTTTTTCCTTCATTTCATCCAATAATTGACAAGCTTCGGTCATCCTACCAGATCTACCCAAGAGTACAATCATAGAATTGGATGCAATAACATTCTTCTTAGGCATCTTATCAAAAATTACTTTTGCCTCTTCAACATTTCCAACCTGTACATAACCTGCCAGTATCGAATTCCAAGAAACCGAGTCCAGCACAGGACTTTCATCAAACAGCTTTCTTGCATTAACCATGTTTTCACAAACAGCATACATGTTAATCAAAGTGTTCTTAACATAAACATCCGATGTGAACCCCATTTTAATAACATGATTATGAAACTCTTTTCCCTCTATTTCCGACAATCTAACTGTGCTGGCTTGAACCAGAAGCGGAAACGTATAATTATCTATACACACATTATTCTTCAACATTGATTTATACAAAAAGATTGTATTTTGAGGCTGTTTTTGCTGTAAATAAGCTCTCAGCATGGTATTACAAATAAACCCATTTGGATTTTCGATGTAATCAAAGATTTTATGAGAGTAATTAACGTGAATGAAAAGGGAGTCAGTAGAAAATTTGAGAATTCTGCTTGCAGCATATGTATCTTCGATGAGCCCAGTGGAGATCATCTGTGAAAGAATTTGCCCAAAATGCTTGGAACTTTGGCATTTTAGCAGAAGATCCTCCAACATTGAGAGGTTTATGGTTGTTTTTGAGGTGGGTTTTTGAACAAGATTTGACTTTAAGGGTAAAAAAGCACATACCTTTGTCAAATTCATACACTTATATGTCCTTGTTAGCAGATGTAAATAAGGTAATGAAGGAGCTAAGAGATGTCGTCGGAGCACCGGATACCGATAATGGGAGAATTCTGTTTGGGGTTATCTGGTTTGTTTTCGCGCCTTTCTTGTTTTGTTGCTATGGAGAGTGTATTTAAATTGCATTCACGTGCATCATTTTTTGGTAGTGATATTTTTTTTGTGTGGTAATTAAAGGATTTTTATTTAATCACCAAGTGAGTCGTTACAAAACCACACCTCACTTAAACTCAGTGATGTCTCTATATAGTAGTTATCTCTCCTTGTACATCCTGTTAAACCTCTCGGCTCACCATCTAACTATTAAGTCAACTAACACTAACAACTATTTAAAATTTTAACTACTGCAGTGGCCTCCTAGTTTCAGCAATTGCTTTGACATCAGATACGCATGCTATAGTTCTTGCTATTTCTTCTACATCTATGTTGGCCTTCTCAAACACTCGGTTGTTTCTTTCACACCATATCATGTTGATTATCTCAGCATATATTATCTTGAAAGAGGGCGCTGCCTGAGACTTTCCTTTAGCATTCTCCATTGCCCATCTCCATTGCTGGCTGCATGACTTCAGACCATGTGGTTGCATCTGAAGCCACATTAGGACCTTGTTCCATATCCTTTGAGCAAAGACACGTTCCACAAAGAGATGGTTCTGCTTTCATTATGCAATTGACACATGACACATATTGTGTCCACGGACATACATTGCACAAGTCTATCACTTATATGTAGTTTGTTCTGAAGGTACATCTACATAGTAAACTTAGCTTTGGCTCTTACTTCATTTCTAACATGAAGTTCATCTTCCATTCCACTCTAGGTAGTTGTCCCAGCATCTGGTAGTAGAGTTGTTTGATCATGCTGCATTTTCCTTGAGTCATTGTCTGAGTTAGGTCCACTATATCCCTTGCTTCAATCAGCTTTCTGACCAGCCAAGAAGCTTTTTGAGGAATTGACATGTCATCTAGCTGTTGGTTTTTTTATATAATAGGAATGGATCCACCTAACCCACAGCTTGTCCACCTTATGTGAAAGATCCCAGTGATTTTTAGCAGCAACAACCTTATTCCAAAGTTTAAGGTTGATGAGGTTCAGACCTCCTGCACTCTTAGGTGTACACATTTTCTCCCAAGCCACAAGTGATCTTCTTTTGATAACATTAGAACCAGACCATACATAACTCCTACAGTAAGCCTCTATTATTTTGAGAACTTTGCTTGGGATTAGGAACAATTGTGACCAATAAGCTTGTATACCAAACATAACTGATTGTACTAGCTGAATCCTTCCCGAATAAGATAGTTTTTTGGTTGTCCAAGAGGAGATTCTAGCAATTATTTTCTTTAACAGAGGTTGCCATTGAGCTAAGGACAACTTCTTAGTTAATAACGCCACTCCTATGTATTTTACGGGGAGTTCACCTCTGGAGTAACCAAATCTTTGCTTCACCTCATCTTTTACTGCTTATGTAACACCTCCATAGTAGATAAAACTTTTAGTCTGATTAGCTTGTAGTCTTGAGGCTCTATAAAATTGGTTAAGGCATTGTTGAAGCTGAGTAACAGAAGGTATATCACCTCTTGCAAATAGGAGCAAATCATCAGCAAAATTGAGATGTGTAATACCTAGCTTTGAACATCTAGGGTGGAATTTACACTCCTTCTCCTTTTGTAATTCTTTGAGGCTTCTACTCAAGTACTCCATTACAATTGCAAATAGGAAAAGTAAAATGGGATCACCTTGTCTTAGTCCTTTAGCTGCTGGGAGAGGAACTGAAGGCTCTCCATTTACCACAATTGAGTAGCGCGCTCACAGTCTTAACACATGTTAGAATCCAGTCTTGAAATCTTCTAGGGAATCCTAGCTCGACCATGACCTGCTCCAAAAAGATCCACTCCACATAATCATAAGCCTTGGTCAGGTCTATTTTGATCATGCATCCAGGAGAGGTATTCTTCCTTGTGTAAGCTTTGACAAGCGCATGAGCCAACATGATGTTGTCTGCAATTTTCCTCTTAGGAATGAAACCAACATGTGCTTCACTAATGATGTCTGCTATAACTTTCTCTAATCTATTTACCAGCACCTTTGAGATGATCTTTGATCACGCCCAACTATGCCTTATAAAAAGTACTAAGCGATCGTTGCAAATATATTCCGGGTATTAAGCCCAGTGTCGAATCCCATAGAGAATTAACCTATCAATTATTGTTGTTAGACTCACTTAATTCTACATAATCAACTTTCAAATATTTTGAATGACAATTGGTTGTGTTTCTACTAACTATTACTGAATGAAACTATTTAAACTAAGAGCTAACTATGAATGAGTTGTAAACAATAAAAAGAAGGATCTAAGGTTGTGATTTCCCCTATTGATGGAATCCCTACCTGTTATGTTTCATATAGATTTTCTTAATCTTCTCTATCGATCATGAGCACTCATACTGCCGTAAATCTCTCCCGAGTAATTACGACTATTTACTAGACATACTCCCCCGAGTTACGCTAGCTGGCTTTTATTACTGTTCACTTAGATCGCACCCAAGGTTTCGTTATCCCTAATCCCACCTTTAAACCCTCGATTATTGATTCCTCACATACGTCGGGAGTGATTTTGTTCAACAACTACCTAAATATGCACTCTCTCCCGAGTAATACATACTAAATATGCACAACTAATTGAGGATCCTTTCAATTAACTACAACAAGAACGTAGTTGAACAAATATAGATTAAACTTGGCAAAACTATATTAACATAACAAGAAGTTCATCCCTAAATAGGTTCCATCAAAACCCTAGACTAAATAATTAGAAACTCATACTAGAACACAATAAAACCATAAAATAATTCATAATTCACAAACTAATGATAAAAGATGAAGAATAGAAAAACTCTAATTGTATCTTGGTCTTCTCACACTTGTTCTTGCCTCCAAAGTGAGTCTAAAACAAGCTTAAACCTGACTTGGACGAGTTCATGGGGTTTAAATAGGGCTAGGACAAGTTTTCCCATTTTTACACTTAGGTCCCTGGACTTCTTGTCTTTTCACAGGTCGACCGCGGCCGCGGCTGAACGCGGCGCGACTGTGGTGATTCACAAACATTCTGCCTCGTCTTTTGGCCCACCGCGTTCCATCCGCGGTCGCGGTGAGCTGTTGTCCAGTCTTCCTTTGCCTTTTTCTTGCTTATTTTCATTTGGGTTCTTCTCGATTGGCCTTATATCCACGTTATTGACTCCAAAACACTCCATAGTATCTTCCTAACTTGGATTAGCTCCTGCAAAGCATAAAAACACTAATTAGAGCATTTTATTATCATTTTACACTTTGATACGCTCAATTTACACCTTAAAAGAGTGCAAGTGATCGTTTTCAAATATAGTAACCCAACAAAGTTGGGGTCGAATCCCGCAGAGAACAATATGAGGGCTATTAGGAATGCTAGAGAGTTATCACTTATCGCGCAATACCAAACAAATAAGATTTTGGGTTTTGATAATTGTTTATAGCTAAATGCGAAAATATAAACTAACCTAAAAAGCAAGTAAAATGATCAATGGCAACAAGAATGAACGTATCGGGTATTACACTCAAGTAACATTCCAATGTATTTCACGATTTTATAAATACGAGTGAGTTATGTTAATTAGCCACGGATAATATTTCTTAATTAGCTTTTCCCAAATACGAACAAGACTTCCTAAATGAATTATTCCTAGCCCAAATTAGGAGATTAAGCACTTCCGTGTTTGGCTACAAGTAGTTCAATCATATCCCTAGATAGAATCTATAAAATGAGGGTTAAATCCTCAAGTTCTTGTTAATTAATCTTTTCCAACCCCAAATAATCTTTTCCAAAATTAATTCGGAGTTAGTGGGCGAGTCCTAGGGTTAGCTAATCCCTTTGGAAACATTAAAGAACAAGAATAATTAAAATAACAAACACCCACTTCATAAATATAATAAAATCATTCAATATATAAGCACAACAAGGTATTTAATCCACACTTTCAATATGAATATTCCCATAAACAAGATTCAAGTGTTGGTACTTAGATATTCAATACAAAACAAGGAAATGAAGAAATAAACATAAATGGGTAAGAAATCCTTAACCAAAATGATGAAATCTTCAAGACCCAAGTGTGTGTGCAAAGCCCTAGCTTCAAGACTTGTTTTTCTCTCTCAAAATTATATTTACAAAGCCAAAGATATGTCAAAAGATATGCCAAGATGACTGCTAGGTCGAGTATATGAAAGTTGAGTTTGGAAAATGTGATTTTACACTCTTGTGCAGATCTGATGCCCGACTATCGCACCTGCGGAAGACTCCTCGCAGGTGCGATTCCGCAGGAGCGGAAATATTCACGCAGGTGCGAGTTCTGAGCTTTGGTCAACTTTCCGCAGGTGCGTGAATTTCACTCGCAAGTGCGAGTCTAGGCTGGTTTGACTTTCCATCGCAAGTGCGGACATATGGTCGCACCTGCGGTTCCGCAGGTGCGTAAAAAGCACCGCATGTGCGAGTCCTGTGTGACTAAGCTGGCTTCGTGATTAGTGGTGATTTTACCACTCATTTTAGCCTTTTCTCATTAGATTTTGTATTGTTAAATGATAACTTGAGGTCGTTTTTAGTGTATAATTGCTCTATTTGCAGGAAAATGATGCCATGAAGTGGTTAAGGTCAAATTGGAGTGAAATTGAGCAAAAAGAGAGTAAAGAAGAGAAAAGAGGGGAGCAATGGCCGAATGCGATCGCATATGCAACATGCGAATCGCATTTCGGGCCCAGAGATCGCATACCGTAACAGAAAGATGAGTCAAGTTTAATGTGTGAAATGCGGTCGAACATGCGATCGCATATCGCAAATGCGGTTCGCATCTGAGTCGCATTAACATCTGATGCCTGAAGCTACATTGTAAATGCGACGCACGAATGCGATCGCATATCGCAAATGCGGTTCGCATCTGAGTCGCATTAACATCTGATGCCTGAAGCTACATTGTAAATGCGACGCACGAATGCGATCGCATATCACTAATCCGGACCGCATATCTCAAATGCGACGACCCTCTGGGACCTAGGGTTTTGATGTGCGACGGAAAGAGTGAAGATGCGAATCGCATCCCTGATATGCGACAGGGATGCGATCGCATATCAGCCCGACAGGGGTGTTTTTGTCCACTTTTCACTCGAATTTTTGGCCCTCTATAAAAGCATACCTTGGCAACATCTTAGGCAGATATTAGAGATCGACGGAGATCTGAAAAATACACATCTTTTGGACATATTTTGAGCTTTGTAAATATAGTTTGAGTAGAGGATAACAAGTATTGATTTGTGGGTTTGCACACACACATGGGATTTGTGGATTTCGACATTGTGGTGAAGTTTTCTTTATCCATTTGTGTTTATTTCTTCATTTCCTTGCTTTGTATTGTATATCTAAGTGTGTAGTATTTTTCCAACACTTGAATATGGTTTATGGGAATATTCATGTTTAAAGTGTGGATTAAATACCTTGTTGTGCTTATGTATTGAATGATTTTCATATATTTGTGAAGTGGGTGTTTGTTATTTTAATTATTCTTGTTCTTTAATGTTTCCAAAGGGATTAGCTAACCCTAGGACTCGCCCATTAACTCCGAATTAGTTTTGGAAAAGATTATTTGGGGTTGGGAAAGATTAATTAACAAGAACTTGAGGATTTAACCCTCATTTTATAGATTCTACCTAGGGATAGGATTGAACTACTTGTAGCCAAACTCGGAAGTGCTTAATCTCCTAATTGGGTTAGGGATAATTCAATTAGGAAGTCTTGTTAGTCTTTGGGAAAAGCTAATTAAGAAATATTATCCGTGGCTAATTAACATTACCCGCTCACATTTGTAAAATCGTGAAATACATTGGATCGTTACTCTAGTGTAATATCTGAAGCATTGATACTTGTTGCCATCTATCATTTTAATTGCTTTCTAGGATAGTTTATAGTTTCGCATTTAGTTATAAACAATCATTAAAAACCCAAAATCATATTTGTTTGGCACTGCACGATAGGTGATAATTCTCTAGCATTCCTAACGTCCTCATATTGTTCTCTGTGGGATTCGACCCCAACCTTGTTGGGTTACTATATTTGACAACGATCGCTTACATTCTTTTAAGGTGTAAATTGAGCGTATCACTTCGCAGGGGCGATCAATCCTTCGCAGGTGCGAGGTCGCACCTGCGACCTAAAATTACCTGCGACCTAAAATCCGCAGGTGCAGAATCACTGAAGAATTTCATGCACTTTTTCACCACTTTTTGTCCAACTTTCATTCCAATTCAATACCAACCTTCATAGCATCATTTCCCTGAAAATTGAGCAATTATACACTAATAACGACCTCAAGTTATCATTTAACAATACAAAATCTAATGAGAAGAGGCTAAAATGAGTGGTAAAATCACCACTCATCAACACCCCCAACTTAGAGCTTTTGCTTGTCCTCAAGCAAATCAAAACTAATAACTTAATGAGGTTCTACTATTTTAGACACTAGTTGCATTGCTCGTATTCACAATTCATATTTTCCACTTAAGCATTAAACTTATGAATTTGGTTGGTACTAATAATTAGGCTGAAGTATGCATCTTAATTGAATAACTCCCTCATTTACAAGAAATTTCAAGAAGTGCAGGGGATTTTCAAAAAACAATAAAGTGACAAGAAAAAGCCTCAAGAAGTGACTCAACAACACTAGTCTACTACACATGCTCAACTCGTTTATTTTTTTATATATATCAATTTCACCATTCAATCCTAATTCATGTGCCCTCACAAGAAAGAAAGAAAGAAACTCCTAACTCACAATATTTACAACGTCAACAACAAGGGACATATTTACAAAGCCACTCACACTCACAAAGACTTTCAAGTGCTACAACCAATCATACCATAGGCTTGCCCTTATTTTAATTCAAAGCATATTCAAGAATATTCGGTTGGAGATCTCATAAGGGCTTTATGAGCTTATAATTTAGGTTTAGGTAAAGGTAGGATACACATTTGAGAAAATGGCTACACCCTCCTTGAACACTACTCACATTTTTCTTTCTTGATGCACTTTGTTTCTATTCAAACCACGTGGCCTCATTTGCATCTAGTTACCAACATAGAACCACTTTAAATACCTCAATTAGTCTCTTCAAAGCTCCCATATTTTTTTTTGTGTTTTTCTTTTGTATTTTCCTTTTGTTGTATTTTTCTTTTGGAGCTTGATTTCAAGAGAGTACCTTCCTAGCTTCCACTTTGACACTACACCCCCAACTTAGGCTTTTTGCCTCCTTCTCAATATTCAAGGAGGGATGGGTTCAAAAGAGGAATTATTTTTCAAAAGGGAAAGGCTAGTATTGAGGTGACCAAAGAGAAAGTTCAAGGCTCAAATGGGATAACTAGTGATAATATATATACAAAGGTGACTCAAAAGGCTAACGGGGTTTTCGAATAACAAAAAGAATGCCTAAGGTCATTTCTCCAACCGAACATAATTGTCATTAGCATTGAAAAACCAACCGAGAAAGTTCTAGATGATGGACGCAAGCACACGAATTATTTATACAAGCACTAACACACATGGAACATGAATTAATCAAGATGGGTCAATTTCATTCATCTATTTATTTATATTTTTTAATAGGAGTTTAGAGCAATATTTTCGAGCTAGTGTGTAAAGAGTCACCAAAAGAGCCAAGAATTTATCACAAAAATTAACTTGCACCATGCAATTTACTTGTTTTCATTCAAAATCAATTTTCGGAGGGGTATTCTTAGATTACATCTCACATACAAGAGACTAATTTCTTTAGTACCAAATAATCCAAAAGTCTCTTCCTAGCAACACAAGACTAATTCCCTTAAGAAAGTTGTCACATCATCTATAAACAACAATAAAGTATGGTTCATTTAGAGCGTAAATAACATCCACATCACGTAATATAGCCTACTATCAACACCCCACACTTAAACCGTTGCTAGTCCTCTAGCAACAAAACCTCACTTTATAGGCCTAATCATCACAGGACACCTTCCCTACTCTTCATACCAAGAATAATTCACACATGTAGACTACTTCAGTGTGACATCCTAGCCTCAAGAGTGGACTCCTTTCTAGCCACGCAATGTCCCTAACCGGCTCTCCTACTCTCAGTCAGAGGTCCATACTTACCTTCCCTTCATGAATCATGTACCTACTCACTAGAAAAGAGACTTGTATCTTTTACAATTCACACACTGAGGAACTCGAATATATAAAATTTCACTCACCCTCAGAAACAATTCTTATGCAACAAACAACGCACCATAGGCTTTCCCGTAGTGTAATACTCGACTAATCGAGCTCATTTAGTCTAGAATCAAGTAGGACTTTATTTGGTTGTAATGTTGGCTGCGGGATGGGTAGGATACATATGGGTATAATGACTACACCTCCCTAAGCACTCCACTACATTGTTTGCTTTTAAGCCCTTAACTTTGTCAAACCTTCATTCCACCCTTACATTATTGTGTTAACCCTTTATTCTTTTAAGCACCCTTTTTCTTTTCATAGCCACCACCAATTCGAGGCTTTTTTTAGTGGCATCTAATATTTCTTATCAAACAATGCACCTTTTTCTTTTCATGTCTCCTTAGTTCCTCTCAAAAGTCCAACCAACCACCCCACACTTATAATTTTCCATATCCATTACACTTCGAGTGCTTCTAAGAGGTGATAGGGTTCAACAAGATAGGCTATTCAAACTTGGGTCAGGCTTGTAATGTGGTTGCCAAGGAAAACAGGCTTACAGGCTCAACGGGGTTGACTAAGGTATATACAATCATGTGGGAACAAGCATACATAGAAAGGTCAAGCAAAGAAACGCCTATATCACTTTCTAGACCAACAAGACTACCATTTCCCTTTGCACACACACAAGGCAAGTTCTAGGCATTGAATGTGAACACAGAATATACGAAGCCTCACTCGCACATGGCACATGACTCAATTCAGTTAGGACCATCAGACACTCTGCTCTAAGTACTTAAACCAGTCAGGAACACACAATTTAAGGCCTTATTAGAGTCGACTAACGAGCCTAAGTGTCACACTAAAGAAATCTCTATTCGGGGTACCATGGAGTTAAGGGCCCATATTTCCTTTTGTTTCTCGCCCAAGACTTCCTATACTAAAAAGAAAAACTAACTACACCCAGTTCAAATGGAAACCCTTGGAAAAGAACTGTGGTCTAAAGAAAAATCAAGGGGGAGTTGATACACTAACTAACAAAAGATTTTTTTTTGTTCGACTTAAGTCCCTCAAGAGACCCGTCGCGAGGTGTCCGTCTTTGGGCCAAGTCGAAAATAGTTAATAGCAAACAAAAATATCAAACAAGACAAAATACCAACAATTTATACAAATGTACACAACAAAAAACAACAAATATCCCCCACCCCACACTTAATGAATTGGCATGTCCTCATGTCAAAGAAAATAAAGCAAAGTGAGGTAAGGGGACTTCCCTGGTGCTTAGTCCTGATCGGAAATGGTGCTAGGATCGAGATGACATGCTCGTCCTAGTGCGCGAAGCCAACCCATGATCTTCTTTTCTGACTTGGCACTTTGAGTGGCCAGAGCGTCAACTCTAGCACTCACGTCATCGACAGAAGTGCGTAAGCCAATCAAATTTCGCTCCACGGCGGACAACCGGGTACTCCGACGGGCCTGAGATTGACCCCCCTCATCAGGAACTTGCACTGGTGGGTCAGTAGCATGCATATCCGCATCATAGTCATCCACATTAATTGCCACAGGCTGCTCCTTCCCAACTGTGATTTTACTAGCCCTGAAAGGGGCTTTCAATGCTAGCTTCCCATCTACGACGGGATTTTTGGAACATGTGCAGCACGACACAACTTGGTGACTAGTGAGGGGAAGTAAACCCCTGTGCCTATCTCCGGGGATCGAATGAACATCTCATAATGAAGTAGCCGGGCCACGTCAAAATCATGATGGTTGACCTAACACCAAATCGCCGCTGCTCTGGGCGCATTAACATCTGTGGTGTTGCTAGAGGGAATCAATCAGCTGTTGATGATCGTTAGCCAGCACTTAGCTTCCCAAGTGAGTTATTGGGAGTTCAGAGTCATTCTTGGCTTTATCCATATGGGGTCCTGGCCATCCAGACAGATTGTTTGACAAATTATGTTCCACGTGACAGGTGGCCTCTGATAATCCTGGTAGTAGTCTACCTCTCCGGTGAAGACCGACAACCTGTACACTCGGCGGATTGCTTTAAGATATGCATTCACCGGGGTCCTTCGGACCTTGACCACCCTATCAACATGTTCCGGGAAATTCGCATAAAATTCCCGGACCATCAGGACATTTGCTTCCTCGGGCTCATCATAGAAGACGTCTCCTCAATTCATCATAGATCTGAGGACATTCAACTTGCAAGGAGTTCCTGTAAATGGGCACTTCATGCACCATATTTCTAGCGGCCTTTGCGGTGAATCTATCCTGAGCCGCCTTCGAGACAAATCGGTTACTGTCAAACCGGCTCGAACTAGTCGGCGCTTGAGCTCTGGATGAACCTCCTAGCCCACCGGCGGAGGAGCCTGTGGCCCTTCTTTCCTGGAGTGATGCATTGTACATGATAACACAAGGGTTAATGTTAGTGAGGGTTTGATTTGTGTGACCCCCGGGTGGTTACTCAGACTTCACCACCACTATGGCCACATTACCAATTACAGCTCAAAGGGGAAATTTTTCAAGCACCTGGTGTGCATACAACTAGGAATTCATACATTAGCCCATAGAAGTACAAACCCTCCCCCAATTCAACCACAATCACTATACCAACATCACCCCACCACCATAAATTTCACACAACAACACCATTGTCTTCTACCTTATTTTACACCAAGTTAATCTAAAAAGAGGAAAATGCTAACCTTAAACATGGTAAAGATCTACCATTAAAGCACAACAAGAAAAAGAAAATAGAAACTAAGAGAGAAGAGAGGATAGAAACTTACTTGAAGAGAAGAATGGAGAGGAGCGTTGGGAGTTGGGGAGAGAGGGGAGATGAGAGAAGAGAGTTGTGAGTTTGGGGGTGGACGGTTGGAATAAGGAGGGGAGAAGAAGAGGGAGAGCATTTGGGGGATTAGTGAAGGGGTAGGGGTTTGGGAGAGTTCGGGAACGTGTGGGAGTGGGGGTGGACGGTTGGAAGAAGGAGGGGAGAAGAAGAGGGAGAGCATTTGGGGGATTAGTGAAGGGGAAGGGGTTTGGGAGAGTTCGGGAACGTGTGGGAGTGG
>ML268706.1:0-17683 GCA_005239495.1 Nicotiana undulata
CGACCCTATATTTAAAAGCTTTTGAATTTCTTCATCGATCACTTGATTCTTCAAAGATCCTTGTTTTTGTTTCTTTTACTTAATAGGTACGAACGATGGATCTTCATTTAACTTGTGAGTCATCACTTCCGGCGGGATACCTATCATATCCGAATGGAACCACGCAAAACAATCCTAATTAGTCTTTAAATAATTGACAAACGTACCTTTTTGTTCTGGAGTTAGTCTTTCTAACAATTTTACGCCAATGTAAAGTTTCCTNGGGATTTGTTTTGTCATTATCCTCTTCCGTACCTATTAGAATATCTATTTCTTTGGTACGTAACTGATCAGAAGTTTGTTCCATACCTGTTGGTTGATGAGCCTCTGTTTGACAATTCGTTGTTTCTTCCGCATCTCTTTTATTGTTAAGAGTTATTGAATTAATATTCCTCGAGGTTTGCTGATCACCCCTGATCTGCCTTATTCCCCATTTGGAAGGGAATTTTATTACTTGATGTAAAGTAGATGGAACTGCTTTCATATCATGAATCCATGGTCTTCCCAGGATGACGTTGTAAGCCATTTCCATGTTAATGATTTGGAATTTTGCATTTTTGATGACTCCCTCAGCGTAAGTGTTGAGTTCAATCTCACCTTTAGTTATCACTGTTGAATTGTCGAACCCATATATGGCTCGAACCTTTGGAATCATTGTGTTTTTTACTAGCATTTCTTCTTCTGACTTTCATCAAAATAATATTGACTGAACTGCCTGGATCAATCAACACCCTTTTAACGTTAGTGTCATGAATGAGTAAAGATATTACCAGCGCGTCATTGTGTGGAAGTATTAATCCACCAAAGTCTGCGTCGTCAAAAGATATGTGTTCTTCCCTTATTTCTTCTCGAACCCGCTTTCCGTAGGTGTTCGTGAATTTTGAGGTTAGCTGGAAGATTATCACGTTTACTTCTTCTCCTCCATGTATGACATTAACAGTCCGTTTTGGGGAAGGTGGTTTCGGTGGCTCCTGCATGTTCTTCATATATGCATGTTTACCTTTATCACTAAACAAGTTTGTTAAATAAACCTGTTTTAATATATGTTCTACTTTACCTTGTAAATATCTACAATCTGCCGTTCTATGGCCGTGATCATTATGGAATTCACACCATTGATCGAGGTTCCTCCTGTTAGGATTAGAACGCATTTCTTTCGGCCATTTAACTTTGTCTCCCATACTTCTTAGTATTGAGACGAGCTCAGTGCTGCTTACATTAAAGTTATGGTGTCCAATTCGGGTAATATCCCGGAATTGTTCATCTCGATCTCTCCTGGATCTAGATGAGGATGAGTTTGTATCTCTTCCTGAAGGTTTTTTATTTTTGAACCTGGGACGTAGGTCACGTCTCGAGGGTCCTAAGTAAGGATCATACCTGTTTTTACCTAACTTTTTCTCTGATTCTAGGTGACTTGTTCTGTGATATTCTTCATCTTTTGATCGTGTGATTATATCCTCTTCAATTCTTAATTTAGTATTGTACCTGTTGTATACGTCATTCCATGTCGTGGCTGGGAATTCTCTTAGACTTTCTTTGAGTCGTCTCGTGGCTTCTGAACTTTTCTCGTTCAAGTTGCTTGTGAATGCCATAGCTGCCCAGTTGTCAGGCACCCTTGGTAGTTGCATTCTTTCCCTTTGAAACCTGTCTACAAACTCACAGATCAATTCCTTGTCCCCTTGCTTTATCTTGAATATATCTTCCATTCGTTTTTCAACTTTTTGTGCACCAGAATGTGCTTTTATAAACGAATCTGCAAGTTCAGCAAAAGAATTTATAGAGTTTTCAGGGAGAAGAGAATACCAGGTTAAGGCTCCTTTCGTGAGTGTTTCTCCGAATTTTTTGACAAGGACTGATTCTATTTCCTCTTTTGTCAAATCATTGCCTTTTACTCCAGTGGTGAAAACAGTAACTTGGTCACGTGGATCGGTTGTTCCGTCGTATTTGGGGATATCAGGCATTCTAAACTTCTTGGGTATAAGTAATGGGGCTGCACTTGGCTTCCAAGGTTGTTGAGANTTTGGCTTCCAAGGTTGTATAGAGTACCTATCGACGTCAATTCCTTTGATAATAGGTGGAACACCAGGGATTTGCTCGATGCGATCGTTTTGTTCTTTCATCTGCTTCTGCATGGTTAATAATAAAGTTTGTAATTCTGAATTACTAGTCGTACCTGGTTGTGTTTCAGGAAATGTATTGAGAGTTTCATTCCTGGTTGAATTTGTTAACCCCGCTTGCAAATCTTCTACTAGAATTGTATTATTCAGAGGCAATGTTGGTGGTACTAGAGGTACTTGTGGTAATCCTCTTGCAAATTCTCGCAAAGCCTGTCCCACGTGTTCAACAATCATTTGCCTTATTTGATCTTATTCCACCGGTTGTTCATTATTGTTACGATTGTTAGCTTTTTCAGGAGATGGTTCCCTCGAAACTCGTGGAGTTCCTCTAGGAGGAGTTGAAACTGGGGTTTCACTTCTTTGCTGGTTGTTATCGTCATTGTTGCTGGCGTTGTTGTTGTTGAGATTCGACATGATTTTAAGGATGTCAATTGGTAGCGAAAATGATAATTATAAGTTTCCCAGCAACGGAACCAATTTGTTTAACCAAAAAATAAGATCTTTTGACTAAGGCTTAATTTAGGATAAAACTCGGGTTACTGATAATCGAATTAGTAAAATAAATAATAAAGTAGCAATAATTTCGAGAGCAATATATAAAGAATAAAATAGCTTAGTATCCCAGAAATCAGATGATCCCGTTTGTTACATTTTTTATCCCTTTTATAGGGATGTTCTCCTAGTACAACGTTTGTATTTCTGTCATGATAGCCTATTTAATGCTTAATTATTACATTTATGAGGCATTACACTGATGAATAGTAACTGTTATTTTAGAAGTTACATAACGTACAAGACATTGATTGTTGATCTTCGAATCGGCCCATTATTGCGTCCGGATTCGTTGTGACCGTGTCTCTTCTTCTTTGATGATCTTTCTGTGGCTAATTCCTTGTATTGACCGTACCTTTTTATCTCTTGTCCACGTGTGATGTTTTATTTAGTCCACCTGGTTGGCTGAGTCATCCAAAATTTGTACGCGTATGAGGCTATATTTTTTACCAATACATGGTGGAGGAAGAAGGAGCTTGGCACATAGTCATGCACAGGAAGACCAAAAAAGGAGAGGACCAACGGAGGAAGACAACAACTCAACCACCAAAACAAATAAAACAGGAGCACTACACCACCAACTCCGGCAGAAACCATCAACACAAACAAGAGCTCTGATGGGTAAGAAAAGACACCATGCAAAGAGATGCTACAATGAACAGACCAGGAGTCAATACACCTAACATGGACAACGACATAGACGGACACATGAGGAATGCAAATCAATTCAACGCATTAAGTGCCCTGACGGCTGAGATGGACAACAACTTTGAAACCTAGAGAAAAATACACAAAGATCCAAGGAGGATGTGCATTATACCCTGGATAAAACAAAGGAATTAAGTAATCCGATGACACCATTAATAACTCTAAACTCTACCTTTAAGGATCAAGTACCTAGAGCAATTAATATTGCCAATGACATGAAGGACATACACGAACCCACTGGACCAAAGCAAACCCACCTAACGACAACAAGTAGGAAGCAACCAACGAATAGTATCAACCCTCCATCCTTCCAATCATGCAACTTGAATGTTCCACCCCTTGACAATGTCACGCCCTCATTAATTATAGACAATAAGGATCAAAGAATGAACAACAAAACCACACTAGAACATGTCACAAACCTGAACCAAAGCCATCATAGTACAAATCTAATCCAAGACCAAAATCAATACAAAACCCTAGACAAAGTCAACACACCAACATCAGTTAAAAGAGTCCCCCAAGATCCCAACAATGTAACGGCAGGAGACTTATTTCTTTGCCACTATTAGATGGTAATGCCCATGAAAACCAACAGTTAAGCAAATTTAGTGAAACACAAGAGCCAAATAACCATGCCATGACTTCCTTCCAATAGCTACTACCAAAGGAGGTACCAAAGGAACACAAGTAGATATGTTTGGACAAGGGAGAACAACCAAACAGCCCAAGGTCAGCCGCTCATTTACGCAACACCACCTCTGCCTCCAAACCACACTCCACTCTCATGGTTGGAATACGGACTAAGGGGCTTCTCACTCAACATGAACCTACACCTAGGGGGCAGGATGTTATCATACGAATAGAGAACCCAAGCTACTTAGCCCAAATTGTGACGGAGGGGCTAAGGATTGGACTCGACAGCATAGCGAGCCACCCATGGCTTCCCCAACAACAACTTTACCCACAAACGAGAGCCCATCCATCCCCCTGAAACCGTGTACAAAAAACACCCCTAAGAACCCCAATTCCCCTAAGCATGAACATGTCATTATTCCACAACCCACCCCCACACAACCAATACCCACCCCACATGAATTATTCCAGACCTCAACCAACCCAGGAGACCACCATAACACCACAACAACCACTACAACTGACGGACGGGGAGGAAGAAGAGGGAGGAACGTCAACAACGAGAAGGGTAGAATACGCCATGCTCCGAACACCAAAAATGCTGGTGTTCAAGGAAAGAAAAGAAAAAAGAGTAATCTTGCGTTTCCCGATGAATTTGAGGAAATGCTCCATAAATATAAGGGTATTAACACCACCAACGATATTCCAATACGAAGTAGTCATGGTGTCGACGATGTTCGCACACATGAACCTAAACAGCCCGCCCCATGCACAGGAGGAGGAGAACACCCCACCCTATCTAGACCAATGAGTATGATCTTATGGAATTGTAGGGGTGCGGGCAATGAAGATTTTAGAAGGACCTTTAGGTCCATGCTAGACTACAACAAGCCATTCCTAGTTGCACTACTGGAAACTAAGATGCAAGATCATAGCACTCTCATCAATGATTTTGGCTTCGCTCACATGGCTCAAGTAGAGGCACAGGGTAATGCAGGCGGCATGGTTATGATATGGAACGTAGGTGACATTATTGTGGATCAAGTTGGAACAACAGACCAAGAAATACATGCCATGATCAAGGTAAACAATTCTAATCCATGGATTTTATCTACTATTTATGCTAGCAATTTGATAAATGAAAGGGATATCCTTTTGGGTAATTTAAAATCAGTAGCAAAATTTTTTAATAGGCCTTGGTTAGTTGCGGGAGACTTCAATGAAGTCACTAAGGCAAGTGAGAAATTCGGGGGACTCTTAATTAGTTACCCGAGGGTGTCCAAATTTATTAATTGTCTGGACTTCTGTGGCCTCATGGACTTAGGGTTTAGAGACTCAAAATTTACCTGGACGAATAAAAGGAAAAAAACCAAAACAATAATTATGGAAAAACTAGATAAATATGTAGCAAACGCTAGCTGGATCAGTCTTTTCAAATAAGTGTACGTCACGCACCTAATTAGGCTACATTCTGACCATTGCCCTATTAAATTAGACATGTTCAAGAACTTCTCACATTGCAATAAAATATTCAGAGTCGAATCCATGTGGTTATCACACCCTACTTTCAAAACACTAGCCAAGGAAACGTGGGCTAACCAGGGACACCTACTGGGAGCAATAGAGCTTCACCAAAAATGCGAAAGAATGGAACATCAACACATTTGGGAACATATTTCATAAAAAAAATGTATTAACTTCCCACATAAATGGTATACAAAACTCTACTAAATATACGACTAGCCAATTCCTAATTGACCTTGAAAATGATCTATTAATTGAATACAATAATATCCTGAAACTAAAAGAGGAATTTTGGAGACTAAAATCTAGAATTCAATGGCTAAACGAGGGTGACGCCGGCACCAAATTCTTTCATACAACTACCCCACAACGTAGAAGGAAAAACAAAATTTTAAGCCTCAAAGATGAAGTGGGTAATTGGTACTACGAACAAAAGACATCAAATCCTTAATAAAAAATTCTACACATATCTCTTTACAACAGGACATACCTCTACCCACAAACTCACTCAGTACATGTACCACTCTGGCACTCTAGATCAAAACGACCATGTAGGTCTAAAATAAAATATCACAATTCAAGAAATTAAGTGCGCAGTGGATTCTTTCAAACCCTACAAAGCCCCGGGCCCGGACGACCTACACCCTTTCTTCTATCAGAAATTCTGGAATGAAACTAAAGAACAACGAATAAATTTCTGTAAAGACACCTTTAGAGAAAAGAAAATGCTCGAAGAAATTAATACCACGTACATTTGTCTAATTCCAAAATGCCAACATGCTGAAACTATTAGACAATATAGACCAATCAACCTATGCAATACTGCATATAAGGTGGTGACAAAAATTATTGTTAATAGGATCAAGCCCCTTCTAGGCAAATTAATACACCCTACTCAAACTAGTTTCATAAAGGGTAGCCGATCATCGGACAATGCTATCATAGTCCACGAAATATTAAACCACTTTAAAAAAAAACAAAGGGGGGAAAGGGAAAATAATGATAAAACTAGACCTAGAAAAGGCTTTTGACAAGCTAGAATGGTCCTTTATAAAATTCTCCCTAATATCCCTAAACTTCCCAAAAGAACTGATTGGCCTAATCATGTCCTACATCACCACCACATCCACCTCAATCATTATAAACGGATCCAATACGGACTTCTTCAAACCATCAAGAGGTATCCGTCAAGGAGACCTCATATCCCCCTACATCTTCATTATATGCATGGAAATGCTTTCAAGACTAATCTATCACGAAATAGATTGCTGCAGCTGGGACCAAGTCAAAATATCACAAAAGGCCCCACACCTCTCACACCTATTCTTTGCAGATGACCTAATCTTACTGGCTAACGCCAACCAAAAAAGTTGCAACACAATCATAGATACACTCAACAAATTCTGTGTTTTCTCAGGCCAATCTATAAATTTTAATAAATCTAGACTAATCTTCTCAGATAATACTCCACTAGCCACTAGGAATGAAATCAACACCTGCATGGCAATAAGACACACCAGGGAATTTGGCAAATACCTAGGGTTCCCAATAAGTTTCTCAAACCCCTCGAGAAAAGATTTCCAATATATAATCGACCGCCTAAACAACAGATTAAAAGGATGGAAAACAAATTTTCTAAATATAGCTGGCAGGACCACACTCATTAAGACAACACTGGCAACAATCTCTAATCACACAATGCAAATCTACAACCTTCCACAAGCTACCATAAAAGACATAGACCGTATCCAAATAAACTTCATATGGGGTTCTACATCAAAAAAAAGGAAATGCCACCTTATTGGCTGGGACACTGTCACCAGAAGAAAGCAGGATGGAGGACTGGGACTATATAAATCAAAATGGAAAAACCAGGCCTTTAGCGCAAACCTAGCTTGGAGGTTCAAAAAAGATAACAATTCCCTCTGGAGCAGGGTATTGCACTGCAGATATAACAACATGAACCACCAACACAGCTAGAACCTTCAAGAGAGCAATGGCTCCCATATATGGAAAAATATTATCAAAGGAGCAAACATCTGTAAGCGGGGGATCCACTAGGAAATTGGGAACAACCAACTAATCAAAACATGGGAGGATAACTGGCTAGGCAACAAAGAGACATTAAGATCTCAAATCCAGGGACCCCTCAATAGCCATGATCAGGGTCAGACCCTAAACGAGATAATTGAAAACAACACCTATAACCTAAGCAACATATCCTTCGAATTACCAACAAAAATTAAGAACAAACTAATAAGTACATACATCAAATAATACCAACCAACAATTGACCAATACAAATGGAGTTACAGCCCCAATGAGGATCTCACTATTAAATCAACATATGAACTTCTTGCCAAAGGGGAGAGAGAGGGAGATAGTCGGGATTTTAAATGGTTATGGAAAATAAACACCCTCAACAAAATAAAATACTTCCTTTGGACTGCAGTGCACAACAAGCTCCCCACATCAAAAATGCTTTCCCACAAAAACATAAGTGGCACTCCGACATGCAGTGTCTGTAACTCTAACGAAGAAAGTACAATTCACATGCTTTTCTGGTGCATTCACCCCAAAAAACTATAGAATGAAATTGACTTCAGGCATACCCCAGCAGACTCCACAGATCAACACACCTTGTACAACTGGCTAAAAACCCAAAGCAACTCGAACAATCGCTTCAACGAACACCTCAAATGGCCTGATATCCTTCCCTTCAAACTTTGGCATACCCGGACACATAGAAATGACATTGTCTTTAAAAGTAACACCAAACCTCTTCTACTAAAAAACATAACGAATAAAGCAATAGAATTTAAAATTTTAGCCACAAGCAGTAATAGACAACACACATCTAGTGATACGATACTTATTAAATAGAAACCACCGGATCAAAACATCTATAAACTAAATATAGATGGTTCTTACACGGGAAACACAGAGAAAAGGGGCATAGGTGGAGTCATAAGAGGGGGGAATGGAGAATGGATAATGGGCTTTAATATGAGCTATTAATTCCTCTTTTTTTATGATGACAAACTCTGTGCTTAATCCTGTATACACTTCAAACACTTTATACGATTTTAAGCATTAATCATTGAGAAACCAGGTTCGTTAGGTTATAAATATCACTTAAAAATTCAGCACATATCTTCCCCCTTTTGGCATCATCGAAAAGATTGCAAAATGATACACTTACCAGATTTATTAATTATTACTTATGGCCATTAAGGCAACTGCAGGTGCAAAGCATGATTAATCAACACAAGAAGCCAATAAATGTAAGCTAAATAAGAAATTGAGACAAGTCAATAAATAGAAGCAAAATCCATTGAGTAGTAAAGATTATCAAACACCATACAACAAAACAAAAACAAACCAACCATGAGCAAAAAACAAAAAAAGATAGAAACAAGTTTAACAAGAGAGAAACACGTCCCGAACTGGGCACTTGAAAGGTTATGGGGAAGCTCTGGATAGCCTAAGGATGGGAAGGTGCAGAGGAGGTTGTGGTCTTGGATTGTAGGAGATAAAGCATCTTCTTAAGAACACCCTCGTTCTTTTCTTTCTCCTTTCTAATTCAACCTTGAGAGCATCCCGCTCAGCTTCAACCTCAATCACACGAGACTTCAAACGAAGGATCTCCATATCCTTTAACTCGCTTTCCTGCACCAGAGTTCTTACTTTGTTGTTGACTGGATGCTTCCTAGATGAACCAGGTTCATCTGCAGGAACATTGATAATGTAATCACACGACAACAAAGTTTCCTTTCCAAAATAATCCTTAGCAGTCGCCATTTCAGCCTTCTTCACTGGAACCCCAAAATGAGCAAGCACGACTGTCAGAACAAAACCATATGGGATTGCATGTTCTTTTGTTCCATTCACAACTCTGTCTAGGAGTTGGATGATGAAAGCTGGCCAATTGATTTGCTTTCCCCTGTACAAGCATTCCATCAAGGTCAGATCTATATAGTTGGCAATGTGCCTTATTTCTTGTCTGGGCAATAGAAACTTGATGACGAACTCGAAGAATAGCTTGTGTTCTGGCTTCATTTCACTCTTGTAGACAGGCCTGGGTTCAATCTCTTTCTCATTATCACTGAAGAACCTGGTGATGTTAGTTGTTGAGGACATCCCTAGACAAGGCCATCTTTGCCTTGTGTAGTCCTCATATCCCTCAGCTGGTATGTCTAGAATAACACCCCAGTTCTTTAACATCAAAGAAAACTTCAATTCCTTTGACCATTGATGTGACCCTGCCGTTCTTGACAATCGCATTCCCCATGAATTCTACCAACTCGGCTCTTGCTAGCTTGCCTTCCATACGAAGGACCATGTCCTTCCAGCCCTGCACCTCTAGAGTTCCCAGCAAGTACTGCATTCCAGTCTCATCTAGATCCTTCATCAGCTTACCCTTCAGAATTGTTCTTTTTCCAAACATGGTAACTCTGTCAGTCACCTCTCATATGTCCTTCTCCTCCTCTCCACTCCAGTCTGCATCATCATCCTCTTTCTCAACAATTTTTACTTTCTTTGGCTTGGACCTAGTCTTTTTGACGGTGCTTGGAGTTGCAGCGGACACAACAACTGACTTCTTTGAAGAAGCCTTAGCCTGTTTGGGTTTTGGTGTCCTAACCACAACTCGAGCCAGATTCTCCTCTTGTTGGATCAGGTCCAACGTATCTTCTTCAATAACAATAGCCTCAATAGGCCCTCCAACTTTTGCTTTTCCCTTTGCTGCCCTCTTCTTCTTGCTCTATTGCAGAGCCTTTTCCAATTTCTCTTCTTCATCTCTCAGTGTTCTACGAGTAGCTCGTACTTTCGGAGCAGAAACACCAGCAACTTCAAAAACTTTCCTCTTCTTGGAAGGAACTGGGTGAGTTGCCTTCTTGGATTTTTGAGTCCTCCTTTTCTTGGGGTTATAGGATCCCCCCCCCCTAATTTCTTCAGCCTTTCAGCTAATGTTTCCTCCCCAGATAAACCAAATTCATATGTGCCTTTCTTCAAACTTGCAAGACCTGCTGCAGCCTCCTCAAGTGTACTTCCCCCTAACTCTGTGACGTTTTCTCCAACATTTTCAAGAATGGGACCATAGATAACCATCGTGGTACCATCCCCCCCAGATACCCTCTTAACTTCTTTTTCCTCTCTCTCAGAAATTCTTTCTTTTCTACCACCCATGTGCCTACTTGGCACTTCAACATCAATAATAGACCCAACCAACACGAATCTTTTATTAGCAGAAGCAGCTTCAAAATTAATTTCAGGATTACCTTTCTCAGAGCTGGTTGAACCAGGTGTGTCTTCCTCGTTGGCTGATTTAAAAGATTCACTGGATGAATCTGTCTTAGAACCTTTGTACGCTTCAATAAGATCTTCCAAGAATTTTTCCCTAGTCCCAGAAGCAACAGTTTTTCGGGCAAGAACTTTGACACGGCGATTCTTGGGGACAGGAGTAGGTTCAGGAATGGGTGTATTCTCAGGTGTTAATGAGATTTCTGGTGATTGAGAATTGTAAACAGATGGAGAGTTAGATTCAGACTCCGAATTTCCTCCATCGTAATCACGATTAGGTGATGAATTAGAAGAAGAAGCAGGTGGTGGTGAAGACATGACTATGTGATGTTAGGAAGAAAAAGGCGAGTAAGCAGTTTTGGATTGTGGAATGCGTTGAACTAGGTTCGACGGTTACTTTATGAAGAAAAGAGTAATGATGACCCTTATATAATATGTGGCTGGGGAGATTACAACTGCAGAACATTTACTTAATTAGGAGTCTAATCGCCGAAGGACTGACATTGATTAGAAATTTAATTTCCCCCTAAAACTAGGCTACTTAAGTGAAGATGGGACTTATTGAAACTGGTTCAATTTGGGTAAGTACGAAGTATTTGAATTTGAACAAATTATGGAAAGAATCCTGCTCATGTATGACTGTAATTGAATTAATATATGGAGAAGAGAACGTACCTCGTCAGTCATATGAATCAGCATAGATGAACCAGGTTCATCCTGTTAGAAATCTTTAAATTGCCTCAATTTACAAAGATAGATAAACATTATTAGTATCTAGGGGATCATATTAATACATGGCAAAAGAGTATGGCAATAAAGACATGATGCTGAGCAATTGTTAATCTGATTAAGTACCCAATTAGAATTTTCTAGCCAACAAGAATTCATTTTTGTTTTTCCAATTAGGTGATCTTAATCATCCCTAATTCAAGTATGTTTCTCTCAAAATGCTCCCTACTTAGTGCTTTGGTGAAGATATATGCAATTTGCTTATCAGTAGCACAAAATTCAATTGAGCTCATTCCCTTTTCATAGTTGTCCCTAAGGAAGTGGTGTCTAACATCTATGTGCTTAGTTCTCTTATGATGAACCGGGTTCTTCGTCATACTAATAGCACTAGTGTTATCACAGAAAATAGGAATGTTTCCCACATCTATATCAAAGTCCATGAGTTGTTGCTTAATCCACAGCAACTGAGCACAGCAAGAGGCTGCAACCACATATTCAGCCTCAGAAATAGACAGAGCTACTGAATTTTGTTTCTTGGTGGCCTAAGACACAAGGAAAGAGCCCAAGAAGTGAGCCATGACTGAAGTACTTTTCATGTCAACCAGGAAACCTACATAATCAGCATCAGCATATCCTACAAGGTCGAAATTACTACTTTTAGGATACCAAAGGCACAAATCAGTGGTGCCTTTCAAGTATCTCAAAATTCTCTTAATTGCAGTGAGGTGGGACTCCTTTGGATTTGCCTGAAACCTAGCACATAGTCCCACACTAAACACAATATCTGGTCTGCTGGCAGTGAGATACAGTAGAGACCCAATCATTCCTCTGTATACCTTCTGATCAACGGATGAACCAGGTTCATCCACATCCAATTTAGTAGTTGTGGCTATGGGGGTGTCTATTTCCTTTTAATCCTCCATCTTGAACTTCTTGAGGAGTTCTTTCACATACTTTTCTTGATGAATCATTGTTCCATGTGGGTTTTGCTTGATTTGTAAGCCTAAGAACAAGTTTAGCTCACCCATCATACTCATTTCAAATTCACTCCCCATTAGTGTAGCAAATTCCTTGCTAAGCTTTTCAGTAGTTGCCCCGAATATGATATCATCAACATATATTTGCACAATCAGAAGATCCTTCCCCTTTTCCTTTAGGAACAAAGTACTGTCAATTTTGCCTCGTTTGTACCCATGTTCCAGCAGGAATTTTGACAATCGCTCATACCATGCTCTAGGTGCTTGTTTGAGACCATAAAGAGCCTTGTCAAGTTTATATACATGATCAGGTGACTCTTTGCTTTCAAAACCTGGAGGCTGTTTGACAAATACATCTTCCTTCAAATATCCATTGAGAAAGGCACTCTTAACATCTATATGATGGAGAGTGAATTCCATATGTGAATCAAATGCTATAAGAAGTCTGATTGCCTCCAATCTTGCCACATGAGCAAAGGTCTCATCATAGTCAATTCCTTCTTCTTGACTATACCCTTGAACAACTAGTCTTGCCTTATTTCTTGTAACAGTTCCATCCTCATCGAGCTTGTTCCTGAAGACCCACTTCGTGCCAATCACTTATCTGTCTAGTGGCCTGGGTACCAAGTGCCATACTTGACTTTTTTCAAATTGATCCAGCTCCCCTTGCATGGCATTCACCTAATCAGCATCTTGTAGGGCTTCACCAATGTTCTTTGGTTCTATTAAGGATAGGAAGGCTTCAAACGCACACAGATTTTTCAAGGAAGCTCTTGTTTTGATTCCGGATGACAAATCTGTTATGATGTTCTTAAGAGGGTGAGAATTCTGATATCTGTGTCGTTTGAGTACTAATAGTTCACTTCTGGATAGTTCCATGTTGTTTTGTTGTTGTGGAACAAGATCAGGGCCAGGATTCACATGTTGAGTTCCCCCTGTCATGTTGCTTGGGGTAATTGGACCTGGTCCATCACCTGTTCCATCTTCCATGGCTGCTTCAATGTGTTCACTTCTTCTCACCAGTCCAAGCTCCTCATCTTCTGGTTCCTGTCTCTTAGAAAGAGTGTTAGTTTCATCAAATATAAAATGCACACTCTCCTCTACACACATAGTTCTTTTATTGTACACTTTATAGGCTTTACTATGTGATGAATATCCCAAGAATACTCCATCATCACTTATGGGATCAAATTTACCTTAGGAATCTTTGTCATTATTGTGCACATAGCATTTATATCCGAAATCCCTAAGATGGGATATGTTGGTCTTTCTTCCTTTGAGTAATTCATAGGAAGTCTTCTCTACCAGTGGTCTAGTCATACATCTATTGATTATGTAGCAAGCAGTGTTTATTGCTTCTGCCCAGAAGTTGTGTGGTAGTTTGCTAGAAAGAAGCATGGTTCTTGCCATGTCTTCAAGAGTTCTATTCTTTCTTTCCACAACCCCATTTTGCTGTGGGGTTCTAGGGGCAGAAAAGTTGTGATTGATACCATGTTCATCACAGAACTCAACAAACTTAGCATTTTCGGATTCAGTCCCATGGTCAGATCTTATTGATGCTAGTTGATGTCCTAACTGATTTTGAGTTTTCTTAACAAATGTGATGAACATATCAAATGCTTCATCCTTAGATGCCAGAAATAAGGTCCACGTGAACCTTGAGTAATCATCAACTAACACCATCACATATTTCTTACCACCTCTGCTCAGAGTTCTCATTGGACCACACAGATCCAGATGAACCAGTTCCAACGTCCTGGTGGTACTGACCATTTTCTTACTTTTGAATGAGGATCTTACCTGCTTCCCCCTTGCACATGCCTCACAAACTTTGTCTTCCTTGAACTTAATGTTAGGGAGTCCCACCACTAAGTCCTTAGAGACTAATTTGTTAAGCTGATTTAGACTTGCATGTCCAAGTCGTTTGTGCCAAAGGAGGGGATCACTGTCCAAAACACTTAAGCAAGTGAGTTCATTTTCAGACAGTGTGTACAAGTCTATGACATAGATATTATTCATTCTCTTTCCCTGCAGAACAACCTTGTCAGCAAGCAAGTTAATCACAAAACATTTTGTGGAAGTAAAAGCAACCAGGTTACCTCTGTCACATAATTGTGACACACTGATCAAGCTATATTTCAAGCCATCTATCAAGTACACATGTTCGATGGAACGTGTGTCATCCTTACCTACTTTGCCAACCCCTATAATTTCACCTTTCTTTCCATTTCCAAAGGAGACATTTCCTCCTTTGAGGTTTTCAAGTGAAAGGAACTGTTCCTTGTTCCCCGTCATATGCTTTGAGCAGCCACTATCCAAAAACCAAATTAGGCTGCTTCCTCTCACTTGTACCTACAAAAGGAAATCAGGGGTTAGTTTTAAGAACCCGAACTAGTTTGGGTCCTTTTCTATGAGAGAATGGATGAATCAAATTTTTCTTGGCCCAATTTGGTAGCCAGTTTTTCTTTTTGACAAACCTCTCATTTTTTNAATTTGGTAGCCAAATTTTCTTTTTGACAAACCTCTCATTGTTTCGACTGGCCTGCTCTTTTGCAGTACACTCATATTTGTAGTGGCCAGTCTTACCACAGTGGGTGCAGATTTTATTTTCAGGGAGAGTGAGATACTTGCTTTTGGGATCCCACTTGGGCAATTGACTCCCAAAACCAAGCCCTCTCCGGTTGCTACTATGATTCTCTTGAAGCCATGTCAAGGCATCAGAGGATTTATTCCATTTACAAGTTCTATCTAATTCATGTTTGACTTTGCCAAGCTCTTCTTTAAGTGATCTTATCTGTTCATCCTTGGCATAAATTTTATCTTTTAGTTTTCCCAAATTTTCCTCTAACATGACATGAGAGTGATCAGCAACCTTTTAACTGGATCCTAATCTCATTTTTAAGTTTTCAGATTTTAATTCTAGAATCTCAGTCTCAAGTGGATGAACCTGGTTCAACAGAACGGTATTTTTCTTTTTAGATTCAGTGACTCTGATTTCCAGGTTCATGCACTTTGCTTTTAGCATTGCACATTCTTTAGATAGTTGATCATTCTCTTTGGATGTTTCCTCAGAATCATCTATGAAATCAAGTAGCAACTCAGAGAGTTTTTCCTTAGATAGGAACTTTATTTTGTTTTTAAGATGAGAAATACTTACATGTGGTTCTTCATGTGATTCCTCATCATATTCTCCAATTTCCATGAGTGCATGATCTTCAGTCTTCCCATCTTCTGATTCTTCATCTGAACTTTCCCCCAAGCAACAACCATAGCCTTAGTTGTGATTTTCTTGGGTTGGACCAGTTCTTTCTTCCTGTTCCTTCTTTCATATCTCTCCTTTTTCCATTCTACTTCCCACTGAGGACAATTTTTGATGAGATGGTCAGTCTTACCACATTTGTAGCATCCCTCGTTGGTTGGCCTTTCTGGAGCTTTTGCTTTGTTGTAGTTTCCTCCTCTAGAGATGCCCTTCTTCCTCATGAGAAAGTTTCTGAATTCTTTGGTAATCATGGCCATCTCATCTTCCTCCAGATCTGCTCCCTCTGTGATTCTCAGTGCTAGACTCCTCTCTTTATTTAGACCATCCATCTTCATTGTCTGCCTTCTGAGTTCATAGGCAGTGAGGTTTCCAATCAGCTCATCCAATCTCAGGGTTGCCATATTCTTGGATTCCTGGATAACTAGGGCTGCTTATCGGGCAGATTGGGCGGTTATATACTCTTAACGGTTTGGCTTATCGGTTATCGGCTTTTAAATGTATTAATCCGCTAGCCACCCGATAAGATATCGGGCGGATTGGTATCGGTTTACCTTTTATCGGACGGTTATTGGGCGGTTTATCGGCCTAATTCAACCTATGGTTATCAAAGTGTAACTTATAAGTTAACAGAATAGGTGAACTTATCAAAGTGAGATATGTGACTTACTTAAGTATACACTTAAGTATTTGCAACAAGCCAACAAATATTACTTTGTAGATTTGAGTCAAATCGGCAGAAAGTCAGAAACATCAAACATGTAAGAAAAAGCAACAAAAAATGAAAGTGCATAATGGACTTCAATAATTTGTCAAATACATCATACACTTTTAAATAGAGAAAACTGAACATGTTCATAACTTCTAAATAGAAAAGGAAAGTCACTCCAAACCATAAACTATTAAACTCCAATAGCACATGTATCCCAAAGACCCAAAAACTGGAACAAGCCACAAGCCAACAAATATTACTTTGTCAAATCGGCAGAAACATCAAACATATAAGAAAAAGCAACAAAAAATGAAAGTGCATAATGGACTTCATTAATTTGTCAAATACATCATACACTTTTAAATAGAGAAAACTAATAACTGAACATGTCCATGACTTCTAAATAGAAAAGGAAAGTCACTCCAAAGTCCAAAGTCCAAACCATAAACTATTAAACTCCAATAACACATGTATCCCAAAGACCCAAAAAATGGAACAAGCCACAAGCCAACAAATATTACTTTGTCAAATCGGCAGAAACATCAAACATATAAGAATCATCTCACCACCGTGCAACGCCAAAGGGTAAAAAAATGTCCCTCAACTAAAATCATTTAGTAACTAAACCCAAATTAAGAATGCCCCAAGAATGTTGTGGCCAAGTCTTCTCCTTAGCCTTCATCAACAGGGACAATACCTTCAAAGAGTAACAAGATTCAAATTTCAGTGATTTCTTCTTCTAAAACAAGGAAAGAAAGGAACAAAGAAGATCACAGAGAAGGATTTGAATAGAAAAATAGAAGAAAATAACAAAGAAATAACCGAAAGGGATGAAGTCAAGAAATAATGCTTCCCATTGTTAGTTCAATTAACAGTAAATACACACTTATATACAACAAATACTTGAGGCCTTAATGGGTTAAATTCGAATTCTTACCAAATATATTAACACTACACGTCAATTACGGAAGGGTCTTTTCCATTGCTGGCTAAATCTGAAGAAAAAAATTAAAATAATGAGTCGTGTGATGAATATAAGCATATCAAGTTATCAACAACACTTATATATAACAAATATAGTAACAATATTATTACCTTGTTCAAGCTGCTCGATTTTATCAAGATCTTCCTC
>ML268709.1:558-24117 GCA_005239495.1 Nicotiana undulata
AGGACCAATTTGGGGAAGATGAGGACTTCTCTCTCTAGAACCCAATCTTACTTATCTCTATTTTGTTCAGAAACCAGTTAAAATGAAAGGGGGCAGGGGTTAAATGAAACTGGGGTCGGGTATAAAAATTTAGAAAATTAACAAACCGTGTCGAATATGCGGTCAGGAATGCGATCGCATTCCTGACATGCGGTCCGCATATTGGACCGCAGAATGGCCCCCAGGTGGGCCAAATTTTGAAAACATTCTGCCCGAGTATGCGACCACTATGCGGTCCGCATACACGTTATGCGATCGCATTGTGCGTCGCATAACACCCCTTCAGCTGGGTAGTGATCTGCCCGTGTATGTGACCACTATGCGTCTGCATACACGTTATGCGATCGCATAGTGCGTCGCATAACACCCAAATTTCTGAAAAAATTAAGTTCTTTCAAATTCCGAGGTATTTTACAAAATCAAGGTCCGTTTTAAGAATTTCCACAGAGATAACAACTCGGGGACTTATTCGGGTATTATTTTAAGCAAGAAATTTTACGGGTCTTTACAACTGACCAACTTTGGTCGATCAATAAAGTTAAAAAAAGAAAATTGCCGAAAAAACCGACCAAAGTCGGCAAGTATTTTCATTATGTAATTAAAAATGCACTATTTGGATATCAAACCGGCGTCTGTACTGTGGCAGGATACTATTCTACCACTAGACCGTTGGTGCATTTTATTTTAAGACTGTCTTTTATTTCATTTATACTCTTTAATTGTATCTTCATACGAAATTAACTGACCAATTTCGATCGGTTTTATTAAAAAATAAAATTAACGACCGAATTCGGTCGGTTTTTTAAAATGAACAGCTGAATTAACCGACCGATTGCGGTCATTTTTTAATATTAATTTTAATTTATGGTAAACACCCTAATGATAAGCACCCTCCACTCCCAACCAAGAGGTTGTGAGTTCGAGTCACCCCAAGAGCAGGGTGAAGAGTTCTTGGAGGGAAGGATGCCGGGGGTCTATTGGAAACAACATCTCTACCCTAGGGTAGGGGTAATGTCTGCGTACACACTACCCTCTCCAGACCTCACTTATGGGATTATACTAGGTTATTGTTGTTGTAATTTATTTTAAATGTTGGTTTCTTGAAAAAATAAATTTGGTGGGACTCAAAATAGTTTCCTACATTTTTTCGCCAAAGAATCTGACTAAAGTAAGTCGGTTTCGTAAAAAAAAAATATTTTAAAATCGACCGACTTTGGTCATTTTTTTGCCGATTTGTTGACAGATCAAAATTTGTCGGTAGATCGTGATCTGTTTTTCGAATTTCTAGCAGTGGATCTTTGCATGTGATTTTTGGAGAGAAAGAACCTTATATATTTGGATTTTCAATTTTTATATATGCTTAATTAGTTTTGATAAACCTATAATTATTGACTAGGGGTCAGTAAGTCGGGACTTACACGAGATATTTGTGCAAGATTCCCTATTAATTGTTTCACAATACAGAGACAATTTAAACAACTGCCTAAAATGATCCTATTTGTTCAATTTCCCACTTCCTCGTAAGCTTATTTGGCACAACGAAATGGATATATTTCTTTTGTCGAAGCCAAGGAAATGGATAAGTGGCGAAGAAATCGCGGTGAAGCTAATCAGGGGCAATTCCGACATTTGGGCTGAACGCGGATCATGTTATTCTTCGGTACATTTGTAGTCGTTAAAAGTGCTTATAAAGTGTGCGGCTGTGTGCTCATTTTATAATTTCTCAATTTAAAAACACTAGACAAGACTGTACGAATCGAAGCACTTTTCATAAATTTAAAAAATGGCTACAATAACTACCAATTCAATCTCATTCTCAATCTTGCCCTCCGTTAATCCTCTTTTCCCCTTCCTCTCCCTCTCTCCACTCCTCTCTCGTTTTCGCCGCCGGAAACCCCCTTCCTTCACCATCGCCGCCGGATCCTCCCGCCGGAAACCGCCTTTCGAGCCACCGGACTCCAAAATGTCAGTTTCAGTTCAGATTCCGGCAGCTTCCACCCGGCGAGATATCGAGACTGAACCATTGCTAGATTCTAGAAACCGTGAGTTACTTAAAATCATAAAAATGATTTAATGATGTGGATGTGATAATTTCATTTTTAATTACCTCATTTTATGTTAATTTATTTTTGGTTAACTCAATCTATCAACTATAACTCACTCCTTAAATGGCTGGATTGAATCCTCTTATCGAATATACTTTATTCCACATTTTACTTAGTAGAATTATGAAAAATGAAATGTAAAGTTATTAGCTTTTCTTTTGAGGCTTTTGTATTTTCTCTGAAATCAAGGAAAGCAAATAGAGCGAGTTAACAGCTTCTGAATGTTTAAATCAGGTTCAGAGTGTGTGGTTGTTAATAGTTATAGTTTCGAGTTGGGATAGCAGGCAATTGAAGTTTTACTGTTTGTTAATATTCCGTAAATAAGGTCTTGCGGTAAAACCATGCAGTCATGGTATGTAATTCCAAAGTTAATATTAAGCATTTAGTGCATTTGAAGTAGTGAGCACGCTGTTGATTCAAATTGAATTGTATGGATAACATTCTTATGCATGTATCATGCAAAGGAGTTTCTCAGTGAAAGGAATAAGAAGGGCAGCACAATGTACTAAACTTTCACTATGCGCAGGGTCTTGGGAAGGGCCAAAGTATATTGGGTTTTCTGTACGCAGCCTTACCTTGTATTTCTGCAAGAGGCTGATTCCCCGGCTTGAACCTTTGACCTTCTGGTCACTCGGCAACAACTTTTACCGTTGCGCCAAAGCCCGCGCCCACAGGAAGGAACCTGTAATAAGATTTCCTTGGTTCTTTGAATGCATCAAAGTCAGAAGACTTCTGATAAAATCTTCGGGATGTAGAGGAGAAGTTTAGAGGTGCAGAGTGATACCTGGAACATTGGTGTGAGTTAATTGTTTGATCGATGGATTCGGGAAAGCACCAGGATGTCTGCAGCTTCTTTTGAAGTCAGCATGCTTTCCGGTTTGTTGTACTTATTAACGTGGAGACTTGTAGGAAATTGTCCCACATTGGACTCTCAGCACTTAAGAAATACATCTCATGTAGACTGAAGGTTTTTCAGCTCTTCCCCTCCTTTCTAGCTAGCATGGCCACGGACGTAGACAAGGGAATCATATCTGACATGGAACCAGACATGCGGAATTTCAAAAATTAGGGAAGATATATCATGAATGTACATAATATTAAGTGTAATAACTAATATGTATAACTTCATATAATTCTAGAATAATCATAATAAGCATAACAGAGGTAACTGGTTATCACTTTAGATTTACTATCTGTAATGTTTTGTCCCATATCACTCCTTCCCATCCCCTTTCCTCAAAAGGAAAAAAGGCTCTGATGTTAGGGTTGTAAGAGAGAATTTTATAGTAATAAGTCTTCAGCTCTATTTCAATTGTCATACCGTTCATGAGCACATGTATTACACATGGCATCAAAGACAAATAATGTAGTAAAGCACCAAGAGTCTGCTGGAAATTTAAGCAGAATCCGCAATCAAAACACAATCAAAACACAGAGATTTAGTGAAGATAGGTGCAGATGAATAAAAAATAAAATTGTAATCAAAGAAAAAACAAATATAAAAACAAACGATAACTATATGGATCAAAGAACAAGAATCTGTAATTAATTGGAATAAGTGAATTAAAAACCATATCAATCAACTTCAAGAATCACTTTAATTGTGGTACGAAGCAAATTTGTTATTCAGGTTAGCAACTACTTTTGTCCTTGAGCCAAGGGTCTTCAGAAACAGACTCCCTACCTACCTTGTAAGGTTGCATACACACTATCATCCTCAGACCCCACTTGTTGGTGAGATTATACTGGGTATGTTGTTGTTGTTAGGTTAGCAACTACTTTATTTTACTTCATTTCTAATTCCTATTCCCAATCACTAATATATTAGCTAACTATTAGTATATCGCCTCATCGCCTACTTTTATGGTTTAATATTGTCCTTTTACGACAATGCCTGGGCGGCTCAGAGCATTTCCCGGTAGTTATGGGGCTTCATCAAGGATCTGCGCTTAGCCCATTCCTATTTGCCTTGGTGATGGATGCACTAACACACCATATTCAAGGGGATGTGCCATGGTGTATGTTATTTGCTGATGACATAGTTCTGATTGACGAAACGAGGGTCGGTGTTAACGAGAGGTTGGAGGTCTGGAGACAGACCCTCGAGTCTAAGGGTTTCAAATTAAGAAAGTCTAAGACAGAGTACCTGGAGTGCAAGTTTAGCGCCGAGTCGAGTGAAATAGGCAGGGACGTGAAGCTTGGATCTCAGGTCATCCCCAAGAGGGACATCTTCAAGTACCTTGGGTCGGTGATTCAGGGGGACGGAGAGATCGGCGAGGACGTCACTCATCGTATAGGGGCGGGTTGGATGAAATGGAGGCTCGCATAAGGAGTCTTGTGTGACAAGAAAGTGCCATCGAAACTCAAGGGTAAGTTTTATAGAGATGTGGTTAGACCGGCCATGTTGTATGGGGCAGAGTGCTGGCCGGTTAAGAACTCCCATATTCAGAGGATGAAGGTAGCGGAGATGAGGATGCTCAGGTGGATGTGCGGGCACACTAGGATAGATAGGATTAGGAATGAAGATATTCGGGCGAAGGTGGGCGTGGCCCCGGTGGACGAGAAGATGCGGGAAGCGAGGCTCAGATGGTTCGGGCACGTGCGGAGGAGAAGCCATGATGCCCCGGTGAGGAGATGTGAGCGGCTGGCGGTGGTTGGCTCGAGCAGAGGTAGAGGGCGGCCTAAGAAGTATTGAGGAGAGGTGATTAGGCAGGACATGGCAAGAATGCGGATTTCCGAGGACATGGCCCTTGATAGGAAGGTCTGGAGGTCTAGCATCAGAGTTGTAGGATAGGGGGTACCAGAGCTTTTCTTACTTCATCCCGGGGTGAGGGGGGGTTGGGTAGGGTGTACCATAGATGGCTTGCGGATTTTATTGAGCTCCCGGTCAGTAGTTTCTGGCTAATATCCTTGCATGTCATTTATTTTATGATTTTCATACTTAGGCTACTATTTCTGGGATTTCTGCTGGAGTTACTATTGAATTGTCTTTGCTTTTCTTCTTTTATTTTCCTGTGTTGAGGGTCGATTGGAAACAGCCTCTCTGCCCTATCGTAGTAGGGGTAAGGTCTGCGTACGCATTACCCTCCCCAGACCCCACTTTGTGGGACTTTATTGGGTAGTTATTGTTGTTGTTGTTGTTTGCCTGGGGGCATTGAAGCAGTCCGCTGCCTGTACTAAAGCGCAGGTTATGTCACGCGAAGCGCCTGAGCTTCACCGAGCTTAGGACTTAAGCATGTCTCAAGGGCCTTTAACAACTCTGGAACAAATGCGAAGATTCATCAAGTCCTTTTGCGATTGCATCCTAAGTTCCAGTTAAAATAACTTTCAGCAATTTCAGACTAATAACAATAGAGTAAAGTGTGGTCCGTTTCTACATTGTTGTTTGTGCAAATCGCGGAAGAGTGAGTTGGCCTGCACTATGAGGAAATAGTTTAACACAAGAAACTAGAAAGCATTATAGGATGGATTAAAATGAAACTGGAGCTTTAAGGTCAAATAGAGGGAGCATATTATTGTCATATTGGAGATTTTAAATAATCTTCCTTGGGAGAAGGATTCTTCAGAAGATAATTTATAGTTGAGAGTGGATTGTACCTCATGGCTCATGATGTTCAATCATCAGGGATATTCACGTCGTCTGATCATACCTGAGAGCCAGTGCACCTTATACTAAAGCTAGCAATTTTTATTTTTCACGGGTTTCCTGCTAGCCTCCCACGTATGTGCTATATGTTTTCAGTATAATTTAGCAGATCTTAATCTCTTTAGCCAATACCCTTTTTGGAAAATTTCCTAAATATAAGCTGCTCTTCTGTGAGTGAGAAATTGCTGTTATACGTCATTTCCTTTTGGTGCTTAGTATTCAGTAGGTTGTCAAGAAAATTGTTTCAAGAGTCTCATCATGGATTAGCACCCTCATGCTCATGCATGGTGGCTTATGTGAGCTCCTTTTCTACTATTTTTGCTGTGTGGTTGTTCTTTTTGGTGTCTCACTCATATTTACATTCTCCAATATGATCATATGCAGGAAAGGGGGATCAGCCGACAAACACTGTCCAAGAAGATTCTGTCTTGTCCAATAAAACTGTGCCGCACAAGAACAAATATTCTCTGCGTTCAATCAGTTGCTTTGGAGTGGATCTAACCCCAGATAACATTGCTGTTGCTATGGTATATTTTGTTCAAGGCGTCCTGGGCCTTTCTAGGCTTGCTGTTAGCTTTTACTTGAAAGATGACCTACACCTAGATCCTGCAGAGGTATGTCATCTTGATAGGGTAATTTGTTTCTGTTGTTTATTAATCTTCCTTAGTTTAACAAAATCATCTTCATCAGATTCAAACTGCAGGTTCTAGCCAAAAGTACTTTTAGTATATTATTTTCTAAATTTGGATACCTAACTTTGTCATAGTGAATTATGAGTAGTTACAGAATTTAGACTACAGTTATATTCAGTTATTTGAAATACAATTCTCTCTCGAACTTAGATTGCCACTGCACTCAGTTATTCCTTCTTTTTCAATTAAACTATACTTTCTATTTTGTGATTATCAGACAGTGTCCACCTTCTCGCACATTTAAAAGGAGGACCTCTTTACACATTTCTTCTCACTTCTCCCCTTACCATTTTTGTAGTACACGGACTGACAAATTTATATGTAACTGACTAGACAGCTGTCATATCTGGTTTCTCATCATTGCCGTGGCTCGTAAAACCATTGTATGGGTTCATCAGGTTGGTATCAATTTACTTTCATCCTTATCCATCTATCTATTTAATGAAAGATTTCAATAAATGAGTTTTTCCCGTGTAGCGATTCCTTCCCTCTCTTTGGATATCGGAGGAGATCATACTTGGTACTCTCAGGGCTCCTTGGGGCATTCTCATGGTTTTTGATGGCCACCTTCGTTGATAGCAAGTATAGTGCTGCCTTCTCCATACTTATTGGTTCTCTTTCTGTCGCATTCTCCGACGTTGTAAGTTTCTCTTGTTCCTAGTTAGTTTCAATAAATTCATACTAGTGCTGTTATGTTCTTTGCGTAGTTATACTTTTTTTCTGGTCCGAAAGTTGATGACAATCTGTTTGGCTTTTGACCTTTAGTTGAGTACTCGTTATGCTCTCGTTTTTGTTCCTGCAGGTATTTCATTGCATTAATAAAGAATTCTTGCTAGTTATACATGAGCCTGGCTTGGCAGATGTTTGTTTTGTCTTTTGAAAAATTGAAGGAAATCCTTAATTGCAACCTTGGCAATATGGCCGTAGGTAAGAGCAGAGACTCGGTTGTACCCTAATATCTTTTAAGTTTCCAACAACTCATTCGAGAGAAAAACTTATCAAACTAGTATGATAAAGGATGTCTCAGAAGTTCAGAAAAGTTGTCTAGAGTTTATCGGTGTGTCAAATATGTGTCACTAGGTAGTACACAAGTGCCTTAAATTTTTATCCTTTATTGTCTGTTGTATCCCTTACCATTTCCGAGTTTTCATTGCTTGTTCTCAGAAGAAATGAGGAGAACGAAAGGAAACGTGCATTTGT
This sequence comes from Nicotiana undulata, assembly GCA_005239495.1. Classification (NCBI taxonomy): domain Eukaryota; kingdom Viridiplantae; phylum Streptophyta; class Magnoliopsida; order Solanales; family Solanaceae; genus Nicotiana; species Nicotiana undulata. Next base: position 8,241 of record ML268709.1, read on the forward strand.
TTTTTGTTGTTTTGGGAATTTCAAGCTGAAACCAGTCTAAGGACCTGCTTATGATTTTGGAAATGCTCTCCCTTACGCTTAACCTAGATAGACAGTGCTAGCTAGCCACACTAAATGACCTTTACAGCACTGCAAGTATCTGTTCTTCTTTCATTGTGAGCACTACCTCTTGAAAAATTTTGAATTTGCAAAATCATGTGATTGCTCTACCACAAATGTTATTGGCGTTTCTCCTGAGAACTAACCATTGATATGCTTGTGCGAGTGGGCAAGTCCTTCTTCGCATCGACTTTGTCATCCTTGGTTGTGCCGTAGATAAGGAAATCCCCATCATTATGGGAAGAACATTCCTTGCAACTGGAAGAGCACTTATGGACTTATAGAAAAATAAAATAAAATTCCGGTGAATGATGAAGAGGTGTCTTTTCAAGTGAGCAAAGTCATGAACCCATTTCGATACATAGTCTACGGCCACCAAGATGCATGTCATGCCATACGAGCTCACAAAGGGACCCATGAAGTCGATCCCTCACCCATCAAATATTTCCACCTCCATTACAAAGTTCAAAGGCATCTCATACCTTTTGGAAATGGACGTCACACGATTTTACCATCAAATTGGCATCCCGGTAAATGGATTGTCACGACCCAAACTGATGGGCCGCGACGGGCACCCGGTACCTTACTCAACCGAGTACCAACATAACGTACCTTTTCATGTCATACTATCATAGATAACCGAGCCGGAAGGCTTCCGTGAGATAAGTAGAATACAACATGTAATACTAACTTATACATAAGACATACAGGCCTATAAGACCAAAATAACCACTCGTACACTGAACATAGGCCGACAAGGCCATACAATCTTTTACGTACATGACATCTGTCTACAACCCTTTAAAAATACATAATTTTCATAATGGTCGGGACAGGGTCCCGCCATACCAAACAATACACGTCTAAATCGTACTAACCAAACAAACAACTCTGAAGCAAATGGAGCGCACCGACATCTTCCGCTGAGCTGATAGCCTACTTGGAGGCTCTCGACCTGTCTATCGGGACTTGCGGCATGAAACGCAGCGTCCCCATGCAGAAGAGACGTCAGTACAAATAATGTACCGAGTATGTAAAGAATGAAATTCAGTAAATAATAGACATGAGAGAAACATGGAGTAAAAGACTCGACGTGTACGCCTGCATAGCTCTGTGAATCATTTCATTTTTATAATGTCATGCATATGCGTATAAATGTCATACCATGCATATGTATATGCGTTCATAACATCATCAAGCCTCTGAGGGCATCACATCATATCATTTCGGCCACTGTGGGCAAATCATCATTGTATACTAGCTGATCAGGTGGTGGTGCGTATATAACGCCGTAACCTTTTCCCATATACATATACGCGTCTATAACGCCATCTGGTCATGGATCAATGTAAATGAATGCAATGCATGAGAAGTACGTCAATAAAATCTTTCGGAGTGTCATAAGACCATTATGCTTTTGATTAATATCATGAAGTAAACTTTACCAACTTACGTATTTTTGAGACCCATGAACAGATGATAGAATAAATGGACACATGGGGAATCAAGAACATATGCATCTCTAGTGTTTCTATGAATAGAGTTGTTTATGGAAATTGTGCATTTGCTCGTTTCGTTTGTGTCGTATAAATCATGCCAAAAGAAAGAAGGGATAGCCTTTACATACCTGAGCCGATTCTTTTAACAATCCCTCTAACACCCGTCTTTTGCAAAAATACGTAACGGCGGATCGAAGTAGGGAAAAATCCGTATAATGTTCTTGAGGAAGATTACACCGTACTTCCTTAGAATCGCAAATCCCACGTTGCTAAGATGCTAAGAAATCTTGTTGAATTTGTTGAAGATGTTATGAAAATCCTCACGTTACTATTACACAAAAATGAATTTCGTATGACTTGCTGAAGTTCCCCTTCACCTTATTGTGGAGACGTTGGTGCTTTCCATTTCCCTTTCATGGTAATCTTTGGACAGTCGGGTCGTTACACTTTCTTAGTTTCCACTTTACCTTGGACCTCGCCATTCCACCACCAGTCCCCTTTATGACCCCCGGAAGAGCCCTTCGTGACCCCTAAGACCTCTCTAGCAGCTACCCTAATGCAATTCGCAGTCGTGAACCACATACTAGACGCGTCCCCCTTACTCGTCCAGGCCCTCATAGCCAACAACTTCTCCCCTAACTCCTGAGCTTTGTCCTTGGTCTAGTTACCCCACTTGATCTTAGGTTTCCTCACACCGCCCTCTTCCTCCTACCCTTCTTGATCTCCAGGTCCATAACTAGGAGCCTATGTAGGGTCGTGAGGTGCTCACCTGGGATGACCTTGCAATCAGTGCACAGACTTTTATCGCATTTCCTGCAGGGAAAATAATCAATCCGAGTCTTGCCCATTGAATTCCGGAAAGTGACCAGGTGCTCTTCCCTCTTCGGAAAACTCGAGTTAGCTATAACCAAATCAAAAGCTCTAGCAAAATCCAACAGTGAATTACCTCCCTCATTCCTATCCCCAAAACCGAACCCGCCATGCACATCATCATAACCCCTAGCACTCGTCCCAATATGTCCATTGAAATCTCCGCCAATGAACAACTTCTCTGTGTGCGAGATACTACGCACCATCTCGTCCAAATCCTCCTAGAATCGCTTCTTAACCTCCTGGTCCCAACCTACCTGAGAAGCGTATGCACTAATCACATTTACAGTAAATCCACCAACTACAAGCTTAATACTCATCAACCTATCATTTATCCTCCTAACCTCGACCACTAGCTCGCTGAGGTCCCTATCAACTAAAATACCTACCCTATTCTTACCCCTAATGCTTCCTGAGTACCATAGTTTAAACCCGTCTACATCCCGTGCCCTAGTACCCTTCCATCTAGTCTCCTGAACACACGTTATGTTGATCTTCCTCTTCTGAAGAATCTTAACTAACTCTATAGACTTCCCCGCCAACGTCCCAATGTTCCAAGACCCAACTCTCAGCCTAGAGGCTTTCTTACCCCCCTTCTCACCCCTGGACCCCACCCCAGCCCCACCCGAGGACATGACCTTACTCTCACATCGTATACTACCGCCACTATAAGGAAAAGATATTAGGTAAGCACTACCTCTAAGAACAAGTAGCGAGAACGAAGGACTACAAGCTGGTAACCCGAGAGCTAAAAACAACTCAAAGGCGCTACTACGAGAGCAGTAACGTGAGCAGTGAATATACCACGTCTAAGAAACTACCCCTATGCAAACAAAGAATTAAAAGGGATAGATGAAACCTTAATCTTAAAACACTAATTAACATTGGTCTGTCGTCCTTCTTTGCCATAAGATAACAGAGAGCGGCATGATACGTGAAGACTATCACCTTTGACCCTAACAAGTGTGCCTGAAGCTTTTCAAAGGCATATACAATGGCAAGTAACTCTTGCTCGGTCACTGTATAATTTATTTGCGCTCTATTGAGGGTCTTGCTAGCATAATAAATGGGTGTAGAATTTAATGTGCCTTTGGATGAGCATCGTCCCAATAGCAACTCCACTAGCGTCACACATAAGTTCGAAGGGAAGAGATCAATCGGGAATGATAATAATGGGGTCGTCGTGAGCTTTTCTTTCAATTCGTCAAATGCTTTGAGGCTCTTCTCATCAAACACTAACTTTGCCTTTTTATTCCAAGAAGCTTGCCCATGGGGTTTGCGATTTTTAGAAGCCTTTGATGAATCACCGATGGAATTCGGCATTGCCCCAAGAAACTTCTAACACCCTTGATGGAGGAAGCTTAGAAATCTCGATTTTGGCTCGATTAACCTCAATACCTCTCTTGGAAAGCTTGTGACCAAGGATATTTTCCTCGTTCAGCATAAAGTGACATTTCTCTCCATTTAGCGCAAAGTTGGTTTCTTCTCATCTTCTAAGCACTTGACTTAGATTGTCAAGGCAATCTTCAAATGAATTACCAACCGCGGAGAAGTCATCCATGAACACTTCCGAGAAGTCTTCCACTATCTCCGAGAAGATAAACATCATGCACCTTTGAAATATGGCTGGAGCAAGTATTGCTTGAATCTCACTCAAGCTTCATGAAGTTGTTCCCTCGGGAATTGCTTAAAGATTTTTTTCTCTTGGAGTTCACCCTCTTGCTTGGTAGAAACCATTTCCCGAGGAAGACATGCACTAGATCGCCCCAAGTATGGATGGAGTTTGGAGGTAGATTGTGAAGCCATGTTCTTGCCACTCTAGCTAGAGAGTATTTGAAGATCGTCCAAGAATTTTTTGAGATGTTGATCATCTTGAAGGTAGTCACATCAACTCTCGGAGGGACAATGACATTCACATCACCAATAACTTGATCCATATTCGCATATGCATTGTCAGGTTCACCGATGCTTGCCTAATTTCACAAAACAAGGCTACCAAAGTGTGATGGAATAGAAAAGAACAGACTTAAAGTAAAGTACACACTAACTAGTAATTTCAAAATCGTATTCCCCGGCAACTGCGCCAAACTTTGATACACCCAAATTTCACCTATATAAATGGTGTAAGGTGATCGATGTCAAATATAATAACCCAAGAATACGCGTGAAAAGTTTACTTTACTAGTGTGGTACTTGACTGTGGTCGTAATTCTATCCCGTTAGTTTGAAAAGAGTTTGATATTGCTAATCTATTAGAGACGCTATTTTGTTAAAAGATTTAACTATTTGGATTAAGAAACCAATGTTGTGTCCCCTTTACTGGAATGGAATGCTATAGGTGTTAAAATGATATATTTTTAATGGGAATTCCCAAGTGACTACCCAATATTTTTCAATAGTTGAGTAGAATCTCCTCTTTATGATTTTTCCAAATACAAACGAGTTACAAATAAGAGTGACCAATTTATGGCAAGTAGAATCCTCTTATTCCTAAATGATTCCTATTAAACAACGTTTAAAGCCTTGAGTTCTTGCTATTCACTTTTACCAACCCTGACCCACTAAAAAAATGGCACAGCCGCACAGGTTAATATTTGCAACCACCAACCATAAATGAAGCAAGAGAAGATGAATAGAAATCAACAACCCATTATATGTATATTCAATGGTAAATGCACATTAACATTACACCCATCATTGGCTCCACAACCTTAGCAACAAAATTAGCTACTCGTGACAATTAGAATAACAACACTAAGCATTAAAGAAAGCATTAAAGTCTTATAGCGGAGAAAGTAAAGGTATCTTCTTCTCAAAAGCTTCAAAGAAATGGTGTATTCAATGCTCTTCCAAGAGGGACACTTTTCAGACCGGAAACCCCTACAAAAACCCTAACTATAATATTTATAATGGTCCAAAAAACGCTACAATAATTATGTTAAAATTGCCCCCATAGTATTATATGTGGACTATCTTTTGAGCTTCCGCATGTCAGAGTCGGGCCTTCACATGTTGAAATTAGGGATTCTAGACTTTCATCCGCATCTTGACTTGCGGTCCGCATCTTGGAGCCGCATGTCAGTCTTCAGACTTTTGATTTTCAGGATTTTCAATAGGCGTTTGAGATGCGGTCCGCGTGTGGAATATACCATCCACATCTTGGCTCCACATGTCAATCTTCAGAATGTTGACTTTTAGGATCTTTAACAAGCATGTGGGAGGCGGTTCGCATGTGGAATGTGCAACCCGCATCTTGGCTCCGCTTGTCAATCTTCAGAATTTTGACTTTCAGGATCTTCAACAGGTGTTTGGGATGCGGTCCACATGTGGAATGTACGACCCGCGTCTTGGCTCCATGCCAATCTTCAATTGGATAACTTTCACGACTTTTGGGCTCTCAGCAGACGATGAATGTACGGTCCGCATGTTCCCTATCTCAACCCTTCAGTTACCTTCTTCTCAGCTTTCATCTGTGTTTCACTTGCGGCCCGTGCCTTCAGGATAAGATCCATATGTCATCAAATCAGGGACAGTTCATGCATTTTTGCTTGTTTTTACCATTTAGCCTCAAAACCCCTACAACACAACAATTATCATAGGAAACGACACAGAATATGCTTTAAGAATAGTAAAAACTTATGCAAATGATATCAAATGTGCTGTGATTTCACATCACATTAGCGAGTGATGATCTTTTAAATCAAAGTGATGAATAAAGTAGAAGTTATGATGTTGTAGCTCCTTTTTGTTTAAAAGAAATAAAGGGCATAAGAATAATGAGGTCTCAGGTACAAATCTCAACATAGGCAAAAAACGCTACTCTCTTTGTTTCAATTTAGATGACACATTTCGCTTATCGAGGGTCAGTTTGACTCAACTTTGAAGCTAAATTAGATTAGTGCAACTCAATATTTTAAAATTAAAATTTTGATATTCAAAAACTATACGAAAGTACTATAAGTTGCAATTTCTCTCATGTAAATATGATAAAAAATACATTTTAAAATGTTGGTCAAACTTGACTGTCGCTAAGCGAAATGTGTCATCCTAATTGAAACGCAGGGAGTATGTGATTTCTTTGCATTTGCCTATTTTTGGTGGGTAGAGTTACAAAGTACTTGTGCTGGTAGGAGGGAGTAGGTACCCAATGAACACGTTGCAAATATCAACCGATCCTTGTGTTAAATCTTAAAAATATTAATGCCACTTGGGAATTATTGGACTTGATTTTTTGTTGGTACGCTTGTTAATAGAAAAGGAGTTACTGGCCAAATGAATCTGAGTTGATCTTTTGCTTCTTTGTAATGCTCCTCTTCCTGTAGCTGGTATCTTTCCACCACATTCATCTGGCATATATAATTGAGCAATCATGTAGGTTGTAGATTCCATGGTTGTTGAGAGGGCACGTGGTGAGTCTCAAAGCATGTCAGGATCTCTTCAGTCATTGTGCTGGGGTTCTTCGGCATTTGGAGGAATTGTGAGTGCCTACTTTAGTGGCTCCCTTGTGGATGCTTACGGTGTGAGGTATGATACTTGGTCAGTCTTTCGAAATATTATGTGATTGTGGTCTTGTGAGTAGTAATGGTCCGGATAGGTTAATCTAAATATTTTTGGTTCCTCCAGGTTTGTTTTTGGTGCAACATCATTACTTCCTCTCATAACATCTGCAGTATCGGTACTTGTGAAAGAGCAGCCTGTACGAGGTCCAGCAAGGGGAGTTTCTTTAGGCAATGGCTTCATCGAGAGCTCAAAAAACAATTTTATCCAGTTATGGGGAACCGTTAAGCAGCCTAGCGTTCTACTTCCCACCTTATTTATTTTCTTATGGCAGGCAACACCGCAGTCAGATTCTGCTATGTTTTACTTCACGTATGCTCAGTTTCAGGTTTAAATTTAATTAATGTAAACATACATGTAAGCGACTAGTTCTAATAGAATTTTGTTCTGATTGTAGGACAAACAAACTTGGTTTCACTCCTGAATTCCTTGGACGTGTTAAGCTTGTCACTTCAGTTGCATCACTTATTGGTGTGGGGCTTTATAATGGTTTTTTGAAGAAAGTTCCTTTACGCAAAATATTCCTCGTAATGACTCTCATTGGTACAGCTCTTGGAATGACCCAGGTACTTGTCCAAACACATCTTTTCTAATTCAGTTTTATGTTTCTTCTTCTGTTTTGGGGTCATGGTGGCCTTGATTTACTTCAAAGTATGATGGATTTGTATTAGGTTCTGTTGGTGACTGGATTGAACCGGCAGTTTGGCATTAGTGACGAGTGGTTTGCTATTGGGGATTCCTTGATTATAACTGTTCTGGGTCAGGTAATCTTTTTTCTTGTACTTGGTTCCATACTTGAGAATCCGTTCATATTTTGGTTGATCTTATTCACACTTTTTCTGGACGCATAGTAATATATAGAGTAAAGCACTCTGAAGCTCAATCTTGCTTATTTCGAAATCTGAAAAGCATAACTTAAGAAAAGAGTACTCACAAAATATAAAGATGCAGCGAAGGCACACAAAACAATTGAAGGATATAATGGCTAACTTGCGGCTTGCAAGAAACTCACCGAACCTACCTACAGAGATGTATTTGTCTAATGAAACAAGCACTTGAGAGTTTTTTTCTTCTTTCATTGAAACAATCTAACTGGGACATAATGACAGTGATCAAGTAATTTTTCATGTATGTAGGGTGTCTAATGGATTCCAATTAGGTCTGCATTCTAATTAATAACTATAGCAGCCATAAAGACAAATAAAATTTATACAAATATTCTTGCACATAAACTATATAGTAATTCTTTGGGATGCTAATTTCAGGTAAATGATATGAATTTAAAACTGTGTATTTAGGACTGCTATGTCATGTAAAACTAGATTTTCTTTGGCCAGTATGAGTTTTGATAAAGTAGAAGGTAGCTCTTCATTAAGGTTATATTTTTTAAAAATATATCTCTACTGTTGAATTTTATAGTCTCAAGTATAAAAGGGCATTTAAAGAGATTTATCAAGGTCTTGGCTACTCTATTATTACCTTAAGGTTTTGTGTTGGACTTTCAATTTCTTTTACATGGTATTAGAGTAAACCTTTGGCAAGAATATTCTCAGCCCCGCCAATCCACATTAAATTTACTGTGAACACAAAATCGCGTTACTTATGCGGGAGATTGTTGAGTTATATAGTCTCCCACGTTGGATATAGAAGGGCATTTGAAGGGGTTTATAAAAGATTTTGCGATACTTCACCCCTAGTTTTTAGATTCGTGTTGGATGCTTAGATTCTTTCACATGTATGCTTTTTCCTTGAGTTTTCGTAACATTAGTGTTCAATTTGTATTCTGTCTTCTTGTTTAGGTTGTGTTAGGATAAACCGTTGCAAAATAGTATGCATTTGTGGGTGGAAGTTACCTGAATGAGATTAAGATATTTCTACGTGAACTATATCTTAAGGAAAATAGCTTAAGTTTTTGAAGGCAAAACCCTTAAGATCTAGCTGTACCCTGGCATTTATTTCCAGAAGGTTTTGAAAACATTCTCTGAATTTTTTTTCATTTGCTTTTGAAATCTTCTTTCACCTAACATTATACTGAGAAAAGTTTTTCAGTTTTTGCAAAAACTGAATAACTATAAACTGCAAAACACCTCTGGAGTTTTTTTCAGTTTTTGCGCAGACTGAAGAACTTTTCTCTGTTTGATTGAAAACAATTTTAAAAATCTTTTTCAGTTTTTGCAGCCCAAAAAAAGGCTTTTCTCAAAGTGGTGTTTTTTAAAACACATACCATATTTTTTCGTTTTTTGCAATAAAAAAAAGTTCCACCATTTTCTGAAACAAATACCACCATTATAGGGAGAAAAAAATAAAAAATGTGAAGTTGTAAATATCATGAAAACCACAGCCAACAAATTATCCGAACCCATAGTTACATAAAACTTCCAGATACTTGAGATACTCTTTCGCTTCCGTTAAAAGTTTCTATTTGTTTGAATCTTTCTTTAAATTTGTTTCTCAGTCTTTTATTTGATATCTGGACCAATGTAAACTACTACAGAACATAGCTGAAGCTTAATCTAAAGCATGAAACAGAAATCTCTAATGAAAAAGTAAGGAGCAATCTTGTGTCACTGGCACTGTGAAAGATTTAATTCATACCAGAAGTATCAAATTTCATGTACCAAGCTGGACACCCGAAGATGAATGATAAAAGTAATGGTTTTTAGAATTCTCAAAACAGAAGTTAAAGTACGAAGGAGGAAGTTTCACCACATATACGGAACCAGACTATGTGCTTGATGCATGTGAGAGAACAAATAAAAATATTGTATGGCTTTTTATAGAACAGTAAAATCGTTTTAACAATAGATTTTTCGGTGTGTTTAGAGAATGGTTATCTGATAAGAGTAATGGAGGAAACATGGGTGTTCTGTTTGAATTTTGGTATATCACCTTCTTGAGGCACTTCATATACGAATTGTAAGAAGATAGCAACGGTTAATCTTTGCAAATGAGTGATTGCATAAAAAATTGCCTTTTGATGAGATTGCTTATCCGATGGAGGAGCAGAGAAACCTGAGTTTTTCTCGCAAGGGTAAACTTGTCCGATGAAGTGCCATTTTTAGTCTAAAGTACTCCTGCATTATTTATTACTATAGATGTAAACTGAAAATGAATGGGTAAACTTCTATATTCTAATATAGAATTTAGAGTATTCTGGCAACACACATCATCTAACTACTTACCTGTTTCAGGCATCTTTCATGCCTGTTCTAGTACTGGCTGCTAGAATATGTCCACAAGGAATGGAAGCAACTCTTTTCGCAACCCTTATGTCCATATCCAATGGAGGGAGTGTCCTTGGTGGTCTAATTGGTGCTGGTCTAACACAGGTATTTGGTGTCACCAAGGACAGGTTTGACAACTTGGCTTTTCTGATAGTTCTCTGCAATCTCAGCTCCCTATTGCCTTTGCCCTTGCTTGGTCTTCTTCCTGATGATGAACCGGATACAAAAGAAAATACCGATGTAGAGATGAAATCTAATTGAATTCTTGCCTGCTGTGCGCATCCTGAATCTGGCTAAGCTTTTGCTACAGCTTTTTCAGAAAACAATAGGAGAGAATACACATGTAAATACAAATACTAATATCGAATGACTAAATATATGAGTTATGTGAATTCATAACCCCCACAGAAAAAGCTTAAGGGACTAGTGATCTTTATTTGTTTCGAGAAATTGAGTAAAGGGCGAGATAGATCTTGAGCCTTGTTGATCCTTAACGTATGTAATGCTGGATGATCTTGTAACTTGTAAGTCTTGAATTCATTGAGAAATTAACTAACTTTTGGCATTTCATGATCAAATCTTTGCCAAAAGGAATTGAACCATTTATAACATTGACTGTTCCATACGGGAATACTTACTGTTGGTATAGTAAGCCAATAGCTTCTAGCTTCAAGTTAACTAAAGTACTCTTTGAATTTGCTTGTTACTTTATCTTGGTGTCAAGAATTTGGGGGAAAATGTATATACGTTTATCAAAGTAACGGAAAAGGAAAAATTCTTTTCTGTACACCTTTATCTGCAACCAAAGGAAAGATGGGTTGACTCGGTGTACTAGCCACAATGGGGACCGGGAGTGCGGGGGAACTAATATGGCAAAAAGAACCTGAAGTAGGCAAAAAATAAAACCAAGTATCTTCCTCAATTTTTTGAACTTTTCCTAGGCTTAATTTTGGGAAGGTACACACTACCCTCTCTACTTTAAGGTCGGCCTACAATTGAGTATGATTGTATGTGTGATGGCATCTACTATACCAGGAATATCAATGACCCTATTATTGCAATTGCTCAGGATAGCCTTTTTTAGCTTCTAGGGTCTATTTCTTAGTTCAAGATCCCTCTTACTAACTGGAATCAAAGAATTAGTAGATCTGTTCCGCCCAAAATGGGAATGGGCTAGGGTTATGAACTTATAATCTGATGATCGAGTCGATTCCATGATTATAAGTTCATTCCATACCGGACCAGGCCGGAATAGGGTTATATACATTCTCATTATGAGAAGGGGTCATTCGGGATTATCTAAATAGATACTATGTTTACATATGGATCCCTACATCTACAGTCCATTTAGGATTATGAATACGCGTAGCCGGGCATGCTTTTACATATCTCTATTGGGACCCTTATATATATATATATAAAATCAGGCATTGCATTCTCCGGATAATACAAATCAAAGAAATTGGATGTCCAACTCGGGCCTATATGATATGACCGATCAATAGATCGACCTTTGTCATATATTCTATACATCACACTAGATAGATATTGTATTCATGGAATACGATTCACTTTCAAGATGCATTGGTGGTGAAATGGTAGACATGCGAGGCTCAAAATCTCGTGCTAAATAGCGTGGAGGTTCGAGTCCTCTTCAAGGCATAATATTGAGAATGCTCATTGAATGTGTATTCTCAATAAGAGAGCTCGGATCGAATCAGTATATTAATACTGATTCGATCCGAGCTCTTGGAATTGGAATAAATTCGGCAGTGGATCGCGAAATCTTGGTGTCTTCTCTATCTGATGAATGGGGAGTTCGCTTTAAAATCGTTCGCCCTGCACCCACCCTTCAAGTATATGCTTAAATCGGAATCACACAAGGGTAGATTAGAAATCTCCGGTAAAATGCTCGTTCGTAACCCAGCAGATAAAGTACATTACATAGTCCAGGGATTGACGACTTACCCATTCAGTGACTTTGGCACTAGACGTTCCCAAAATGGGGACTATCGGGTAAATTCGATATAATAGATGCTTGTTGGCATTCCAACATTCCTTCTCCTTTCAGGGTCTATCCGAAAGAGAATCCAGTACTTCTTGGTCGTGAATATCTGAATTGGTTGTTTGTTGTTCAAGAATTTTTGTTTAGGCAACTCATACCATCCATACATAGCATTTTGATCTAAGATTTCAATTCTTCCATGTTTCAGCAGTAATATATTCTTCCATGGTGCTAAGGTCCAAAATAGGGAAGAAACAAGCGTTTCCATGACTCTACCAACCAGTCAATTTTGTTCCACTTAATCTCTCTTTCCTGGCCACATATCTTTCCGGCTAAGGAATAGGAAATCTTTCTCCTTTTACATGAATCCAATCTTCATTTCATATGGGAAAAGTCATATTTTTTCTTGATAATGTCATTGTCATTTGATCAAATAGCGTTCCGTTAGATAGGAACATATTTGATAAATACTGATAACTCTCGGATAGAGTATTAGAACGGAAAGATCCAGTAGATACTGAATTGTTGGTTCTAAGCCATCTCTGGCGATTAATCAACAATTCGAAGTGCTTTTCTTGCGTGTTCTTGATAAACCAACGTTTATATATAGATATAAGAGGATCTGTTTGGGAAGTAAGAAGCCCCTTTGACATTTCATCATCTGCAAATAATTCTCGATGTGAAAACACCGAGCCAACGGGCTGATCTCTGAATAGGAAAAATAGTGAATCTGCAGGGTCCTAAATGAATTGGCTTATTAGAAAAAGGCCTTGTTCTTTGGAAGATTTATCTCGTGCCTGGTACTGCATGGTTCCACTTGGCAAGAACTTCGAATCATTCTCTTGAAGCTCATCATCTTCATCATAAATGATCTGCTTGCCCCGAAATGACCTGGACCAATAGGGAAATCCCAATTCATTGGGCCTTTCGATACAATCAAATAGAAAGCCCCAAGGGCGCCATATTCTAGGAGCCCAAACTATGTGATTGAATAAATCCTCCTGCGAGTCAAGGACAATTCCGAAGCTAGGAATTTTTACAATGGTATTCAAATATGAAATAAGTGAAAAAAAATTACCGACAAAGGGTGTTCAATATATGTTATATACCTCTAAAACGTAATACTTTACCTATATACACAGTTAATTTTTCGACGAAGGGTGGTCAATTGACCACCCTTGTGACCATGTGGCTTCGCCACTGGTCTAGGGCTCCTTCTCCCTCCCCTTCTTCAATCTCCGGTTCATCATAGAGAAATCTTTGATCAAGGATAGAACAAGAGCCGTTTTGCATCATATCTAAGGGATTCCTCGGTTCGTGCCGAAGAAGCAATGTCACTCGATCATTATCAAACTGACTGCATAATCTTTTTCTGTCCGTGAAGATCTCACCCAGAGCGCTTTCTACTTCTAATAGGCCATGAACTAGATCAGACTCATTCTCAACGAGTCCATAAGAAGTGATTCCATTTTTTTCATCGGGTCCGGATAAAGACCAAAGATCTTGAACAACCGATCTGGCAGAACAACTCAAAGATAAAGAAGTATCATTAATCTCTTCATGCTCGTTCCAAGCTCAAAGTACCATTTGTACAAATAAGAATCCCCTTCATTACATGATTTCTTCTTCATATAGATAAATATAAGATTTATGGGGCAATTACTTAGAAGTACATTTTGTGCTACATCCCTTCCTATCTGATAGAAAAGGATCCCATGATCCTGAACCGATCTTAACTGGGATCGCAAATCCCAAGTTTGTCTATGAAGAGCGGATCTAATTGTATTAGTGTCTATAATTTCTTCTGTGTAATCCTAATCGATATGACCTTATTGGGAAGTGATACAAGATCTCGTGCACTGGAACCCATGGTTATGAACCCGAAGCTGTTAGTATGGAACATTTTCTTTTCCAAGTGAAATCTCCTAGTATATGAAAGAGTGAAAAAGTGCTTCGATTGTTGTGGAAGAAGAAGCCTTCGTATCTTAATGCGCGTATTTAGTTTATTCAAAGCTATTAGAGCGGGATCCACTTTTTGGGGAATATGAGTCGAAAATAACAAGAATATTTCTAGTAGAACATCTTTCGCAATCCCTGGAGAGATGGTTAACTAATAGACCGAGGGTTAAGTCATTCAACTCATTCACATCCAGATCATGAATGTTTGGAATCCATATTATGCAAGGAGACATTGCTTTTGCTAATTCGAATTGAAGGGTGATATAAAATCGGTCTATTTCCGGCATCATATCCATAGTTAGCCCATTCATCCTAGTTAGCAGTTCCAGCTCCGTATCAAGGTCACGATCGATATCGTCACTAGCATGAAGATTGTCACTATCATCAATATCGATCCCATCAAGAAGAAAACATTTAGGCTTGATATCCAGGAACTTGTTCAGAAATACTGTAATGAAAGGAACATAGGAGTTTGTCGCTAGGTATTTGACCAAATAAGACCGTCCAGTTCCTATAGAACATATCACAAAAATACCCCTAGAGGGGGATAAGGCTAAGCGGAGCGAAAAGGGGTTTCTATGAGATGGGAAATGAAAACTATTTTTCCCACACGAAGTTTGTGAATAAGTGATTGTCTGATAATGAGCAAGGAATATTCGTCTTTATGCTAAACATGATGGATTGAACTCATCATTAGATGATTTTCATGATGTCAACTAAGTATCGTAATTAAATTGCTCCCAATTGTTCAATCATTTGATACTAGAGTCATTCTTTGATAAACGATCACTATGAGTTAGACTCAATAGAATTTGATCAATCCTATTTTCTGTCGTTAAGGTGGAGAACTGAACCAAGAATTCTCTTTCTTCATCATCAATCGAATCATTGTTCGCGACCCAGGATTCTATTTGATCATCAATCCAATCCCCGTTCACATTTTTTCTTTTTCTTATCAATGAATAGATCTCTTCACTTGTATGTTAGATGTCTCGTATTTCTCGCAAAAGTGATTTGATTGATGGGATTTGGTATGAGATCAATGATCTCGATGAGATTGATATTCCAATCTTTCTTCTTAGAATGTATTGATTTGACCCCATAAGCAGGACCAAGCATGTTGCCGCCGGAAGCAGAACCCTGTATTTCTTCAAGAGAATCTCCTAATTGTTCCGGAGCAACTAGAAATAGATTCTTTAACCAGAAAGAATTCAGTTCATATGTGGAATACCTATCCAGAAGTTTTCGCAACTCAATCATAGATGATTGAATCAACGAAGATTTGACCTTTACGAACTCTATTTGTAACTTGCTAGTAAGGGTGGCTAACGGGCCGGCTCCGGGCCAAACGGGCCAAGTGGGCCGGGCTAAACGGGCCCGGACCAAACGGGCTATATGGGTGGAACCGGTCCCCCACGGGCCTAAGCCCACATGGGCCCGGGCTAAGCGGGCTGGGCCCGCGGGCCAAACAAGCCTAAACGAGTCCGAGCTATTTTTTTTAAATTTTTTTTATGTAAGGCAATTTCTTGTAAATCTTTGTGATATAAATATTGTAATTCATATTTAAACACAAAAAATAGTAAGTTTCTTCAAATTAATAATAATAGTACTTCAAACTTGCACTAATATTGCATAATAAATTAATAGTACTTCAAATTAAATTA
>ML268710.1:510-35553 GCA_005239495.1 Nicotiana undulata
TTTTCCAAGCTAAGCTAAAGTCACGGCATAAGTTAATGTTTGAAACCATTAACAAGAAATGTAAGACGAAGAGTAAACACATATCAACTACCCATTATACATATATTCAATGGCAAATACCCAAATACATAACACCCATTTAGGGTTCACAACCTCAGTGTTTAAACTTAGCTACTCATCATAAATAACCAAAAGAAACAAGTATTTAATAGTGTCATGAATGCTTACAAACCACCACTTGCTTGCTCTAATGCTTCCAAAAGTGAAGAATATTTAATGAGAGAATGTTGTTAAAAAGCTAGACAAGAATGACCCACAACACCCCAGTAAATCCTTTTATAGTGGGAAGAAAATTCGGGTGAAAAACAGACAAAAACACCCCTGACGGGCGATATGCGATCGCATTCCTGTCGCATAACAGGAATGCGGTTCGCATCTTGGCTTCTTCCATCGCATCTCAAAACCCTAGGTCCCAGAGATGTATCGCATTTGGGAGTATGCAATCCGCATTAAACATATGCGATCGCATTCATGCGTCGCATTTGCAGTGTGGCTTCAGGCATCAAATGAACATGCGATTCAAATGCGGTTCGCATTTGGGATATGCGGTCGCATATGTGGCCGCATTTCACTCCTTAATTTTGACTCAACTTTCTGTTGCGGTATGCGACCCCCAGGCTTGAAATGCGATTCGCATATTGAAGATGCGATCGCATTTGACCATTTTCCTTCTCTTTTCTCTTCTTTTAAATTTCTTTTGCATGGTCTTGAGTGTTTACACCTTGTGTACTGAAAAACACCAAAATACTATGATTAATAAGAGTAAATGCTCTTGAAATGAGCCATAGTCTAAGCAATATGGTATTAAATGTGCCGAAATTCTCCGGCACATCAGTACCCATCTCCACCTCTCGAGCAATAGAGGCCATAATACCTCGATGCAAGCCTGCCACAAACCGCCGCACCCTCTCGGCATCAGTAGGCAATATCATAAGGGCATGGCGAGACAACTCGGAAAATCTAGCCTGATAATCAGTCACTGACATCTGCCCCTACTCTAGTCGGTCAAACTGACCCCGTAGCTCCTCCCTCTAAGAAGGTGGAATGTATCTGTCTAGAAATAGCTGAGCAAACTGATCCCTAGTGACAGGAGGAGAATCTGCTGGTCTACTGAGATTATATGACTTCCACCACCTGTGAGCTCTGCCCTCTAACTGAAATATGGTGAAATCCACTCCATTAGGACTCCAAAATCCTCATGTTGTGCAGTCTGTCCCTGCACCTATCAATAAACTCCTGAGCATCCTGTCCCCGCTCACCCCCGAAGGCTGGAGGGCAAAGTCAGGTCAATCTATCCAACATCTTCTGTTGGTCACCCTCTGCAACTGGCCTGGGCTCTGGGGCTGCTACTACGGGCTGAACCCCTCCTACGGGCGGTGTGCCCGGGGTATGATGTGCTGCTGCTGCCTGACCTGTGGCCTGAGCGGGAGGGGTCTGGACTCCCCCTCCCGCCTGAGAAGTAGCAGGGTCGGCTGGAAATAAACCATCCTGGGACATATTGTCCATGAATCTCAGCATACGGCCCATGACCTCTTGGAAGCCTGGCCCCATCATGAAATCCACTGGAGCAGGTGCTACTGGAGGCACCTCATCCAGGTCCTCCATAATAGGGTCATCTGGTGGTGCCACTGGTGTAGCTGTGGGACGCCCTCGTCCCCTACCTCGAGCAGGTGCTCTACCCCTACCTCTACCCTAACCTCAGGCGGCGGGGGCATGGGCATCTCCCGGGCCAGAAACATCGGATGCACGCGACCTCACCATATGTGAAAGAATAAAAGAATAAGTCTGAGTACATCATAATTGCACGACGGGATATGAATAAAGGGAAGTTTCCTAACATCCCATAGCCTCCTGAAGATAAGTACAGACGTCTCCGTACCGATCCGCAAGACTCTACTGGGCCTGCCCGTGACACGTGAGACTTACGTGAACCTAGTGCTCTGATACCACGTTGTCACGACCCAGAATCCTAATCTAGGTCGTGATGTCGCCCAAAGACGGGGTTAGGCAAGCCAACACAAATTACACTAAGTGTTACCTTTCCAATCTAATTAGACAAGTCAACATTTACAAATTTTAAACAGTTAAACATGATGATAGCTTGACATGGAAATAAAGCATAACACTACATGGCCAAAATAAAGCATATGCATGCCTGTACAACCCAAACCCAAAATATATATACACTACACGTGTGCCAGGAACTAGTGTCACGAGTGTCATGGGCATACTAATGGAATATACAAAGAAAAGTAATATATATACAAATCCTGAGTCTGGATGAAAATAGACGGGGAAAATAACAAAAGTAAGTGAAAACTCCATGGTGCTGCTGCGAATCGCCAGAGGAAGCAGCTCACCGTGAAGTCGAGTCCACAAGCTCAGGGTCTATCTCTGGTACAATAACCAGAAGCACCGGCTTCAGGACTTGTACAGTTAAGTACATAAGTGCAGCATGAGTACATATTAAATAAATATGTACCCAGTGAGTATCCCGCCTAAACTAGAAGAAGTAGTGACGAGAGGTCGCCTCGATACTCACTAAGGTCCAACAATAATAACATATGATAGAATATAATGAAATACAGTAGGCATGTCAGGAAATAAGCAACAAGTACATATCAAGAGCAGAAATCCAAACAACTACTGAACTAAACAATAAAGCACTTTCAAGGGTAAGACAACCGAACGAAACAATAATCACAAATTCTTAGATCCGCCGTGGCGTACTGCCCTCTCCCATAAAGTACCTTCTGAACTCGTTGTGGCGTACAACTCGATCCCATATGTATTTCAAGTATTTCTCAACACTGTCGTGGCGTACGACCCGATCCCATATATATCACAAATACTTCTCAACACCGTCGTGGCGTACGGCCCGATCCCATATATATTCAATTTCTTTTCAACTCTGTCGTGGCGTACGACCTGATCCCATATATATACCTCAATTACTTTTTCAACTCTGTCGTGGCATACAGCCCAATCCCATATATATATCACAATTACCTTTTTTCAACTCTGCCTACCTTTTATAACAAATTCCTTTCCATTCAACAATTTCAATAAAGCCCTAGAGGAACAATACTATATCAAACATAATCTCATAGTACATATGGCGTCACAATGAATCATATAAAGCATTTCAAGGAAGCCTATAAGGCATTACGAGGAAGCATATAAGGCAAATAAGGCATTACACGGAAGCATATAAGGCATGATGTGGGCCTAACTACCTGGACATAACAATAATAGCCGCTACGTACGGACTCTCGTCACTTGGCGCGTACGTAGCCCCCAAACAATTTACACATAGCATATACATCACCTATGGGGACAATTCCCTCTAACGAGGTTAGAAAGGAGACTCACCTCATGTCGAATCTACCCCTCGGACCACAATTGCGCCCGAAACTCCAAAATCTACACCCGAGGACTCGCAACTAGACAAAAGGTATACAATAATATCAATGCATGCACAATGGGGGAAATTATCCTAGTTATTCACTAAAATCGCTATTCTTGAAGAATTTCCAAATTCCAACCCCGGTCCCGCATGCTCAAATTCTGAAAATTTACGAAGGGAGCACTCACCCATAGCCTAAGGGTCATTAAGGTGTGATTTCTACTTGAATTCTTGGCCTAAACTGGAAAATCACAAAACCCTCAAGAACCCTAAAATTACTACCTAATTCTATGATTTTAGATAATTTAGTAGGGAATTTAACTAGGAATTAATGTTTGAACTAATGATAGATATGGAATTTACTTACCTCAAGTACTAGGTTGAAGGCCCTCTTGGAAGCTCCCAAATAACACAAGGAAGAAGATGGAATATGGAAGAAATGAGTCAATCCCGTGTTTTAAATGAAATTTCACTGCCTGGCCTACGAGGGTTCCGCACCTGCGGCTCAAGGACCGCACTTGCGGTCTCGCACCTTCGAGTTGGGGCTCGCACCTGTGGAATTGGGCAAGAGGGGCTGGGGTCGCACCTGCGGAGCTGGAGACCGCACCTGTGGAAGAGGAACCGCACCTGCGGAACCTTTGCACCTGCGAGGCTGGGACCTAAGGAGCGGTCCCGCATTTGCGGCTGGGCAACCGCACCTGCGGTCACACCAGATCAGGTGCACCAGGTGCATCTTCAGCTGGTTTTTGGCCTCGTGTGGTGTCCGGGAGGCACCTGGGCCCACCCGAGCCCCCGTCCAAATATACCAACAAGTCCTAACTAATAATACGGACTCGCTCGAGCCTTCGGAACACCCAAAACAGCGCCAAATATAATAATCACCCCTCCAAACCCCTAGGATCAAACTTAAGGATTTCTAAGTTCTTGATTTCTATAACAACGCGTCGGACCGATCTATACTACTCGGAACGACCCCAAATTTTTCAGACAAGTCATGAACGACATAACAGAACTATCCCTGGTCTTGGAATTTCATTCGAACCTCGGGAACATAAAATCATATTCCAAACCAAATTTCAAATTCTATGAAATTTCTCAAGACCTTATTAACTCTAAATTTTCCCATTTTGATTCGAAACCCGTCAAATCAAGTCCGTTTCTTACCAAATTTTACAGATAACTTAAATAACACATATTGAACCTGTCCCATGCTCTGGAACCATAACACGAGCCCGGCAGCACAGGTTTCACATCGAGGTTCATTTTCATAAGCCATTATTATTTTCAGAAAATAATTTTCTTTAAAAATTCATTTCTCGGACTTGGGTCCTCGGAATTCGATTCTAGGCATGCGCCCAAGTCCCATATTTTCCTAGAGACCATCCGGCACCGCCAGATCACGGGTCCGGGTCCGTTTACCAAAAATGTTGACGAAATTCAACTTTATTCAATTAATTATCATAAATTCAACTCTTTATCAAGTTTTCACATAAAGGCTTCCCAGATACGCGTCTGAGCTGTGCGTGCACATCGAGGTAAGATTAACGGATGCTTTCGGGGCCTCGGAACACAATCATAATTAACTTTACATAAGATGACCCTTTGGGTCATCACACATTATTATTAGTTATGTCCTCATCCCATAAACCCCTTAAAACTTATGTGCTTCTGTTTGTTATGTGTTCACTGTGTGTGTTGTATATGTCCCCAACTCCCAATATCCCTGCGTTGATCATGATGTTAAGAGATGTGGAAACTGTTTGCTTTGGGTTATTCTGCTGTTTGTTTGATTCTTCAAATGCTTACACTATTCTTGTTTACACTATTTTTCTAATCAACTCCTATATTTTTATAAGACATCTTTACTTAAATTAGTCCTTTTCAATACTGTTTTCCTACTAAAACCTTTTCAAAACTATGTCAAGCACTCTCACTCTACTCTTAAGTCTCTAGGTTCTGCCCCTCCAGTGTGTGATGCCTTGGGATCCCTATGTGATCCCTCTGAACTTTGACACACTGCACTTACTATGTTCTTGTTATGAAAGTCTGGGTGTGAACACTGCCCGGGATCCTTGAGGTCCTTAGGGAACTCTGACACACCTAGACATGAGATTGGCTATGAAATGTTGGCATTTGAGGTTATGGAGGCTTGATATCCTCAGGATACATCTGGGCCTGCTTCAGGATCACTATAGTTTAACTTCTTCCTTTTATTTATGTAATTCATTCAACTATTGGTTTGTAATAATTATTGTAAACAGATATTGGGGATGGTTAGTGAGATGAGAAGGGTAGCTGTACATTTCTATTAATGTCATTGGGTAGAAATCATGTCTTAGTCTTTACATCCTTTATATCTGCATTAGAATCCATGTTTTAGGACTAATATGTCCATCCAAATCATGCCAAACATGCACTAGATATCATGTTCCTAGGATTTCATATTTACTGTTTTAGCATCTCATCTTTCACTAATCTATGTTTTACGCTTATCACTTAGAGATCCTGCTAGTAGGACAATAAATAATATTGACATAAAAATTGTTACTCTTGTGCGCATTTATAAATTATGTGCGTTTAGAAATCATGCTTTAAGAATGTTTACTCTTGTGTGCATTTAGAAATTATGTCTTAATAATTCTGCCATCCCTATGTGCATAATAGATACCATGCTCTATGATTCTGTTTGCATTTGTTTTACTACGCATAGTTTAATTACCGATTCATGAAAAGGTATAAAACAATCTCACGTATAATTGTCATGTTTGTTCTTAAATAAAACTGACATCAACTCTCAGATTAACATAACCTAGAACAACATGTTGTTGGATAAATATTTTCAAATTATTCCAAACAATTGGTAATTAATCTCTATAAACTAGAAAACGTTTTTTGATTGTGTTTACTGCTCAAAGGCTCACAGGTTTGAAATCAGTAGGCAAACTAATAGGACCTTGCTGTTGAGTTTATAAACAATGTTGCATATTTCTGTGCATCGATATTCACTTAGATATCCTGTCTTAGGATCCCTTTTCTAATAAAATTTTAGACGTGTTGTTTATGTGCATTATATGTGGAGGTAAACCCGATCCTCTTAACTGCTTCCTTCATTTATTTTCTAGTCCTATTTTTTCTTGTTTGTCGCCTAGTATTTTCCCTTTTGAAACCATAAGGGGTTTGTCTAGAACTATCTAGATGTAGAGGTCCTAAATTCCTCCAGGACCACAATGAAGGGAGGGGTAACAACACACTTAAAGCTCGTTAAATCAAACCCGCTTAATAACTGCTAAGGGGTGGGATAATGGGTAGATATGGATATGACGACCGGTGCGCTAATGCCACGTGTAGCGCCTCGCTGAGGAGTGATTACCGTGCATTGCATTAATGTGATCCTATATTATAAACAACTTAGAACCTCCCTTATACTTTACATATGTGTGCTTAGACTGCTTATCCACGGTCGTTCTAATAACAGATTATAGGATGCGGATATATCCAACACTTGAAATTCGACCTCGAACTTGGAAAGTGATCTTGTGGCTTTCCAGTACCTGCCCTACAATGTTGTCCATCTCTCGTCTTATGCTATTATTGGGAACATATGCTTCTCTCAACACTTTCATCAAATCAATCCTATGTGTTTCCGAATTCTGTAGCAATGATAAAATGGATGTCTGGGCTGGAGTTTTGTTCAGTCGATCTATGACTGAGTATTCTTTGGCTTGCACCTTTCTACAAAAGTAATACGCGCATGTTTCAATTACAGGAGGCCTATTAGAAGCCTTCTAGCTGGACTCTCCCAGTATCTCGGGTGTGTAGACCCTTCCGGTCCTAGTCATCCCCTATGCAGCACCAGCTTCTTCTATCTTGATCTTTCCTTTCCTTCTAGCTTCAGCTCCGTAATCCCAGGGCACAACCTTATTGTCAAAAGGTGTTGTGGTGGATATTGTCACCGTAATTGGTGTGCCTACCCTTACTTCAAATGGAATAGGTGTTGTGGCAGGTGGCACTACTTCAACCTCAAAGGGCACATGTGTGTCTGTAGGTGGTGTTACTTCAAACTCGAACAGGACTGTTGTGGTTGCCTCAGCCTCTTCTGATGGTTGAATCTTTACTATAATCTGATTAAGTGTAACCGCTGGCTTCTTGGGATCATCACCTTATTTTAATAACCCAATTGACCCTTTTGGGTCCCATCCTTCATATATTTCTATCACATTGACGCCTCTACCCATGTGTTCAGGGAAGGGGTTATTGCGGACATTGGGAGTAGCCTCATTTGCTTGGATGGTTTTATTGTCAATCAAAGACTGTATTTTATCCTTCAACAAGCTTCATTCATCGATGGTATGTCTCTTTATGCCGGAATGGTATGCACAGGGTTTGTTTGGATTGACCCATTGAGATGGATTCTCTGTGGCTACAAGAGGGATGGAAGTGACGTAGCCAGCATCTTTTAGCCTTTCATACAGCTGGCCAATGGGTTCAGTAATGGAGGTATATTTTTTGGGTGGCCTACGGTCAAAGTTTGGTCGAGGGTTTGGGATGTTTTGGCGAGCTGGAGGTGATTGAAAGTGAGACGGTTGGGAGTTGTATGTGTGATAGGCAGTGGCTGGTTTGGAATATCTAGGAGATGGTGGTTGATATATAGGTCGAGGTGATGGTTGGTATATAGATGGATGTACTTGGTATGTGAGTGGGGAAGTTTGGTACACCAATGGAGATTTGGGCCCCTGTGCAACCATTATCGTTCCTACGTCTTTCTTCTTAGATATGCCACCGGGCTACAGTGCTTTATTGGTGGCTTGCAGTGCCTCAAAATTAGTGACCATTCTTCTTTTGATACCTTCTTCTATTCTTTCCCCAAGCTTGATGATGTTAGAGAAATTGTGATTTTCAATTACCATTAGCCTTTCATATTATTTGTGGTCTTGTGTTATGACGAAGAATTTGTCCATTTGCTCTTCATCTAATGCCGGCCTGATCTTGGCCGCTTCCGACCTCCAACGAGTGGCATACTCGCGAAAGGTTTCAGTGGGTTTCTTTTTGAGATTCTGGATGTAAAAGTTGTCTGGTGCATTTTTCGTGTTTAACCTGTATCGGTCAATGAAATCCGATGCCATGCTCACCCAATTATACCACTTCTTAAGATCCTGGCTGATGTACCAGGACAAAGCATCCCCTGTAAGACTCCTCATGAAATATTTCATTCGGATCTTCTCGACTCTTCCAACTCCGACCAATTTATCACAATAGGTCCTCAGATGGACCCTAGGATCATCGGTTCTGTCGAACATCTCGAACATGCGAGGTTTGTAACCCTCCAATAGTTCCACATCAGGCTGTATGTAGAGATCTTCATAATTCAATCCTTCAATTCCCTTACCTCCTCATAACTCGGCTTGTCAATTTCTTGATTTCTTCGGCCAAGTTCTTGATAAGCATATCCTTCTCACTGGATTCGGGCGTGTAAGAGATGAGTTGTGTGGAGTGAGGTAATGTCTCCACGTATATCGGGTTATTCTGGTGGCCTGGTGCCTGAGCATATAGGTGGTCGTTTGTGGAATTTTGTGGTTTAGGAATGATTGGTAGGGTGTTTCTCGGAGTGTGGCAAGCATTCTTTTGGTATTGTGGTGGGATTTTTTGATTTTTGGTGGAGTGGTATAGTGGTGAGTTGTAGGAGGATTCTGTTTGTTGGGGGTATTTGAGGTGGTGCGGGGTTGTGAGTGTTTGGGTGGTTGACATCCGGAACACTAAGTGAGAAGGACAAGTTTGCCAAGTTCCGAACACATTCAAGCTCCCTTGGAGTTTCAACAACCTTTGCTCGAGTTACGACACATCATCATTCTGGACCTGAGTACCTTGACTATCGAAGTCTTCCGGGTGTTCAACTGGTGTTGAGTTTTCCTTCCCGATATTAGTCAAGTCTTCCATTTGGCCCTTGCCTTTGCCTTTAGGTGGACTAGGAGGAGGAGAAGGTGGAGGGCCCCTGGATCTTGTATGGTATGATGATGATGCCAGCATGCACGAAGCAACCTTTGGGGAGGGGAATAATCAAAAGAAAGTAAAATAAAAAAAAAAGGTAGCCAAGTCAGTGAGGATCATGAGAAGATTATTTGCAGTATATAAACACATATTGCAGGAATGTAAATTCGTGTCATAATGTGGGAGCCTTGTTGTACCCGAGGTAGGCCTAGATACAAGTTGATTTGGAGAACTTGGATGCCAAAATGCCTCGTTTCATTAATGTAAACAGACGAATCCTTAAATGATACTAAAATAACAAACAGGAAACAAAGTCACCAATGACACTCGAACTAATTACATTAATAAAAGCAAAAAGGTAAATCTAGCCTATTTGGTCCCAGAAGGACCTTCCCCAGATTCGATATCCTTGATTCCATCGAACAAGTTCCCAAGCTCGCGCAGTCTCAGCAGCAGGTACACTCTGGATAGGTGTCCTCCTTCATTTCCTTCGGCTTTCTCTCAATCCTCGACCCTCTTGATGATTTTGCCTTCCAGCTCCACTATTCCTCGCTCCAAGTATTCCAACTTCTTGTTGGAAAGGATAGCCATCAGCTTCCACTCCTCGATCAGCCTCTTTTTAGTTTCATGTATCTCCCGGTGCTCATTCTCAGAATCGTGGATCCTTTTGCGCAACCAGTTGTACTTGACCTGAGCCTCAGCATTCTCATCTATGATTCAGTTGCCTTGGCTGATTCCTGCCCTCACTAACCCGTCCAAGTCGTCTTCCAACCACGCCGGGTAGAAAGATGCACATCCTGCATGGTACCTGTCTGGTTCAATAGTATTCTTCTCCATGATGATTTTGCAGTGCCACATGTGTGGGGCTTGGCTCTTGTAAGGAACGTCGTATTCCTAGAAATCCGCTCTGAAAAGGCTCATCTTATCAACCGTCGACATAACTTGTTTTCTGCCTGCTTGTCTCATGACTCGAAGAGGGACGTAAGGATATACACCTCTCAACCCAATCAACACTAGGTTTAGTGCATCCCTGGACCTGATGATAAATTCATCCGTCAGGAACCACTCGAACATCCATTGCACCTACTCGTCAGTTAGGTTATCAAAGAATTCCACCCATTCCTTGGCAGTCTCTGGCTGAGCAAATCTATCTGGAATATAGGTCATCCGCTTGGGGTGATGGAAAGCAATGTAGTCATTCCAAGCCCTTCGCGGAAGTTCTTGGTGATACTGGCCTTTTTGAAAATGTTCTAAGAGCCATAGCTGCAGCAACAAGTTGCAACCCTCAAAATGTTTAGCTCCTATATGACAACTCTCCAATGCTCGATAAATATCCGCTAGGATCATAGGGACAATGCTGAAGGTTTGCTCATGAATCCCCTCCATCAAGGCCCTGGTTACCATGGCTAACCTGGTATGAATTCTTTCCTTCTTTGTGGGAAACACTATCAATCCCAGAAAGCATATAATGAACACGAATGACCCATAGATGTAATGGAAAACTCGTCATGATAGATACAGTATGATTTGCTGTGACCGTATGTTTCATATAAGTACTCAAAGGGCATGTATGATTGTTTCAGATACTCCAACTCAGCGTTTTTCTTCAACCCTATCATTTTCAAAAAACCTTTTCCTGTGCGGTTATCAATATCCAACAACCCAGAAGTTTCCCAAACCAGTCCAGCTAGTCGCCCTATTTCTTCTAACAGCGGTGTCATCTCAATATTCCCAAAGTGGAATACAACTCTTTCACTATCCCAAAACAAAGTAGTGGCCTCAATCAGCATATTGTTTGACTGGATGTCTAAGATAGAAGGTATATTTCCCAGATACTTCTTTACGTGTTTCTTATCACTGGAGGAAAGGTCTTCCCACAAGTTTAGGAGCATTGGAGGGATATTTCTGACCATACCGAATCTGGGGACCTCCTGCCTCATTTTCTGCAAGACAAAAATGGTTAGGCCCTTACCCCCGCCAGACTCGACTTTTATACACTTATGATTAGCATACAGGCATTTAGTTCTCCAAATAAATGCACAGAACGTGATCGCATCCGTTGGGATTATGAAAATCCTGGTGGACTTTTGGAGAAGGTTGTCTTAAATGGTTATTGTACAGACGACACATTAACCCGACTAGGTTTGACCATGATTCATGCACAATATAACAAGAGTAAGGTTTTCTATGGGGGTCTATACTGGTACTCTCGAGCAGACAACTCGAGGGGGAAGGCACGGAACCATCGACTACACCACTGATCGACTAGTTTTACCGAAAATAAGCCTTTCTTAATTTAGGGGGTAATATAAATATGAAGAGCGCAACCACTCATCAAGCGTTGCTATAGGATTTTTATAGGCACAAATGGGATATGATGTTGAGCATGATTATGCAGCAATAAATAAGCAATAAACAACATGTTGTCATGTATTTGCACATTATGAAAGCGGTAAATACTGCAGTTATAATTGAAAGCGGTTACAGAAGGTAACAAAGAAACATGTTGGTTTTGTTTTGGGAAAAATAAATACTTTGAAGAAATAAACAATTAAATTACACATAAAGGGGAAAGGGAAAGGGTGCAGGTTTTAACAAAGTAAGACACATATTCACAAAGCGGTTTGAAATGGTAAAAGCGTAGAATCCCCAGCAGAGTCGCCATGCTGTCGCGCCCCCTTTTTACTCTCCTTTCGGATCAGTCAGGGTTTTTGACATTATTGGGATAACTCGTTTCGTTTTGGGAAAAGGGATATAAGGAGTTTGAAGAATAGCCACCTAACGAATTAAGGTGCGTTAGGGAACCTACTACGGGTCATTTATAACACAAATTAAATAACCAGAGATTGGGTAATGGCTTGAAATTACTTCAAGGGGAAGGTGTTAGGCACCCCTCGAAGTCCACAACTGTGGGTCCCATCCAAACTTACTTTGTGAATAGAAAATAGACAGTCTAAGCACACATATCTAAACAAATAAAGGTTTCACAAATTAGCAGTCTAAGCACACATATGTAAATAAAAGTTTTAATAGATTCACAGTCTAAGCACACATATGTAAAAGGGATAAGGGGGGTCCTACATATTTTATCCTATAGGATCACATCTGTTCAATGCTTGGTAATCACTCCTCAATGAGGGGCTACACGTTGCATTATCACACAGGTCATCATAACCTTTTATACCCGTTATCCTACCCCTTAGCGGTTATTAAGCAAGTTTTATTTAACGAGCTCTAAGAGTGTTGTTACTTGTCCTTTCCTTGTGGTCCTGGAGGAATTTAGGACCTCTAAATCGGGACAATTCTAAACAAACACCTAAGGCATTAAAAAGGGAAAATTCTAGGCGACAAGCAAATAACAAGTAGGACTAGCAGATAGATGAAAGAAATAATTAAGAGGCTCATGTTTACCTCCACATGTAATGCACATAAACAAGCGTCTCAAAACCAGACAAAATTAGATTTATTAGAAAAGGGTCCTAAGGTAGGATATCTAAGTGAACACCAATAAACAGAAAGATGCAACACTATTTCGTAAACTCAAGGGCAGGGTCCTAATCAGTTTGCCTACTGATGCTTAAACTTGTGAGTCTTTGAGTAGTAAACACAATCAAAAAGCAGTTTTCCGGTTTTATACAGATATTAATTACCTAAGGCTTGCCTAGGCAGGGGACTATATGCCATCACATTTACATGAGTTGTCAAACAGTTCATAAATCGTTTAACCTACAAACATGATGTCTATGTGACACAGATAAAACAGAGTTTGTACCAGTTTTATGCAGAAATATGATATCTATATGTGAGACTGTTTTTATGCCTTTTCATGGATCAACGACTCATTTTAATTATATTAAGCGTATTCAAACAAATGCAAACAAAATTCCTAAAACATGATATCTAAATGCACACAGGAGTGACATATTCGTGTTGAGGTTATTAACCTAATAATATGATTTCTAAGTGAGAATACTTATTAAAGCATGAATTAATGACATGTGATATGCTGAAGCAGTAGATGTGAATCCCTAAGAACAGGATTCGAATGGACAAATTGATCCTATGTCATGAATTCTAATGCCAATACGCAGAATGTAAAGCCTAACACATGCTTTCTACCCAACAATATCAACAATACTATACAGATACCCTCCCATTTTCACTAGCCACCCCAATATATGTTTATAAATAATTATTACAAACCAATGGCTTAATGAATTTCATAAATGAAAAGGAAATTAAACTATAAGGAGCATGAAGCAGGCCAAAATACATCCTGACAATACCAGGCCTTCCATAACCTAAAATGCCAAGAGTTTCATAGCCAATTTCACGTCCAGGTGTGTTAGAGTTCCCTAAGGACCTCAAGGATCCCGAGCAGTGCTCACACCTAGACTATGATGACCCAAAAGGGTCATCTTAGGTAAACTTAATTATGACTGTGTTCCGAGGCCCTGAAAGCCTCCGTTAATCTCACCACGATGTGTGTACATAGCCCAGGCGCGTAGCCGGGAAGCCTTTATGTGGAAACTTGATAAAGAGTTGAATTTATGATACTTAATTAAATAGAGTTGACTTTGGTCACCATTGTTGGTAAACAGACCCGGACCCGTGATCTGGCGGTCGAGGAAGGTCCGTAGAAAAATATGGGACTTGGGCGTATGCCCGGAATCAAATTCCGAGGACCCAAGTCCGAGAAATCAATTTTTAATGAAAATTGTTTTCTGAAAATAATAAAGGCTTATGAAAGTGAACCTCGATGTAAAACATGTGCTGTCAGGACCGTATAATGGTTCCGGAGCCCGGAACAGGTTCAATATGTGTTATTTAACTTATCTGTGAAATTTGGTAAGAAACGGACTTGATTTGACGGGTTTCAGATCAAAGTGGGAAATTGAGAGTTAATGAAGTTTTGAGGATTTTCATAGAAATTGAAATTTGGTTTGGAACTTGTTTTTATGTTACCGAGGTCCGAATGAAATTCCGAGACAGGGAATAGTTTCTTTATGTCATTTATGACTTGTCTGCAAAATTTGAAGTCATTCCAAGTAGGATAGGCCGGTTTGGCGCATTGAAATAAATTCTAGAATCTTAAGTTCTTAAGCTCGATTCAATTTGGTTTTGGGGTTGAATTCTGAGTTTCATTGTTGTTTTTCACGTTCGTGAAGTTCGAGCGAGTCCATATCATGAATAAAGAATTTGATGTGCTTTTGGACAGGGTCCCGAGGGGCTTGGGTGAGTTTTGGACCCCCGGGAACTAAGTTGGAAAAACCAGATTTTTGCTGTCTGGTTTCCTCCTTCGGGATCGCAGAAGGTGGGTCGCGATCGTGGAGAAACAATTTGGCTGGGCTGCTGATTGTTCTTCGCGATCGCAGCTTCCTATTCGCGATCGCGGAAGGTTGGGCCCTTGGCCTTCGCGATCGCATTCGAGTCTCCGCGATCGCGGAAGGCTGGACTCCATGCCTTCGCGATCGTAGCCCCATCCTCGCGATTTCATAGTGTCAAGTCGGGGCCGGGCACAGTTACTCTTTGCGATCATAGGACCTCTGCCGCGATCGCTAAGGTATGGCCAGTTGGCCATCGCGATCGCATGGCCCTTGTTGCGATTGCAGTGAAGGAATACCTGGGCAGTTTTATTAAATACGGGACTTAGCCTATTTCCTCCATTTTCATCTTCCTCCTCAAGTCTTTAAAGAGATCTTCAAGGAACCTTCCACCACTGTTATTGAGGTAAGTAAACTCCATGATTTTACTAGTTTCTAACATCAATTCCTAGTTAAATTCCCTACTAAATTATTAAAAATCATGGAATTAAGTAGTAATTTTAGGGCTCTTGAGGATTTTTTGATTTTCCGTTTTGGGCCATGAATTTAAGTAGAAATCACACATTAATGATCCTTAGGCTATGGGTAAGTCATCCCTTCGAGAATTTTCGGAATTTGAACATGCGGAACCGGGGTTGGAATTTGAAATTTTTTCGAGAATAGCAATTTTATTGAATAACTAAGATATTTCCCACATTGTGCATGCATTGATTTAATTGTACACCTTTTAGCTAGTTGCGAGTCCTCGGGTGTAGAGTTCGGAGTTTCGGGCGCAATTGGGGTACGAGGGGTAGATTCGACACGAGGTGAGTCTCCTTTCTAACCTTGTAAGAGGGAATTGTCCCCATAGGTGATGTATATGCTATGTGTAGACTGTTTGGAGGCTACGTACGCACCAAGTGACGAGAGTCTATACGTTGTGGATATCATTGTAATGTCCTGGTAGTTAGGCCCACATCATGCCTTATATGCTTCCTTGTAATGCCTTATACGTTTTCTTGCAATGCCTTATATGATTCCTTGTAACGCCTTGTGTACTATGAGTTCATGTTATGCATAGTATTGTTCCTTTGAGGCTTTATGGAAATTGTTGAATTGTAAGGAATTTGTTTTGGAAAGTAAGTTTTCCTAAGTTATTGTGTGTTCATGTGACCGCTTCGCAATTTACTTTCCGCGAGCGATGCATGATTTCCCCACTCTCATGGGAGAGGGTTGTGCCATGGTGGATTGAAAGGTGCACTTTTGGGACGGGCCGGTCGATACCCGACACTGCACAGAGATGATATAATTAAGAATGCACTCTTGGTACGGGTCGTTCGATCCTTGGCAGTGCATGGACGAAGTTGTACTATGTTATGATATGGTTACATTGAAAGACGCACTTTTGGGATGGGCCGATCGATACTCGGCAGTGCGTAGACATGGTTATGGTAAGCATGCACTTTTGGGACGGGCCAATCGATCCCTGGCAGTGCATAACTAATTTTCCTTATGACTCCGGCCGGTTGTCTTATTCCTGTGTGTGCATGATTATTTGAGATTGTTTCATGGATGTTGACTTGTGTGCGATATTTTGGGGGAAAGAAAGTGGCCATTGTTATTGTTCCCGTATTTTTCTTGGATTTTTGTGTTTTGTACATAATTTCTACTCACAGTCTTACATGCCTACTGCTTTTATTTTATCATTGTTATATCATACTATTGGACCTTAGTGAGTGTCAAGTTGACCTCTCGTCACTACTTCTTCGAGATTAGACGGGATACTCACTGGGTACATATTTATTTAATATGTACTCATGTTGCACTTCTGTACTTAACTGTTCATGTTCTGAGGCTGGTGCACCTGGTTATCCGACCATATCTAGATAATGACCGTAGAGGACTTGACTTCACGGTGAGTTGCTTCCTCTGGCGATCCCTGACAGCACCATGGAGTTTCATTTAGTTTTGTTTCCCATCTATTCATGCAAACAACGGGATTGTATATATTATTACCCTTTGTATATTCTGTTAGTATAGTATGCCCATAACACTCGTGACACTAGTCCTGGGACACACGTAGTGGCGGTTTTGGGATTTTTGGGTTGTACATATATTTGCTTGTATGTTTAGCTCGCGTTTCTTTATTGTATCTAACGCCGAGTTATTACCTTTCGATATTATGACTTAACTTGTTAAAAATCAGTAAATGGGTGAATAATTGAATCAAGTTAAGAGAAGCACTTAGTGGAATTTACGTTGGCTTGCCTAACCCCATCGTTAGGCGCCATCACGACCTGGTTTAGGATTCTGGGTCGATACAATGTTGTATCGGAGCTCTAGAGTCACGGACAGGCCCAGTAGAGTCTTGCGGATCGGTACGGAGACGTCTGTACTTATCTTCAAGAGGCTATAAGGTGTTAGGAAACTTTCCTCCTGTCATGCAATCTATGATGTACTCAAACGTTTTCTTTTATTCTCTCACAGATGGTGAGGACGCGTGCATCTGATGTTTCTGGTTCGGGAGATGCCGCTTCCCCTGCCGCCCGAGGTCGTGGTAGAAGCAGGGGTAGAGCACCTGCTCGAGGAAGGGGACGAGGGCGCCCCAGAGCTATACCAGTGGCACCACCAGAGGACCCTATTATAGAGGAGCAGGGTGAGGTGCCTCCAATTGCACCTGCTCCACCGGCTTATGACGGCGTTAGGCTTCCAGGAGCTCATAGGCCGTATGTTGAGATTCATGGACACTATGTCCCAGGCTGGTTTATTTCCAGCTGACCCTACTACTTCTCAGGCGGGAGGGGAAGTCCACACCCCTACCGCTCAGGCCACAGGTCAGGCAGCAACATCACGTCATACCCCAGGTACACCGCCCGTGGGTGGGGTTCAACCCGTAGTAGCAGCCCCAGAGCCCATGCCAGTTGCAGAGGGTGACCAGCAGAAGATGTTGGATAGATGGACCGGACTTTGCCCTCCAGTCTTCAGGGGTCAGCGGGGTGCGGATGCCCACGATTTCATCGATAGGTGCAGGGACAGACTGCACAACATGAGGATTTTGGAGTCCCATGGAGTGGATTTCACCACATTTCAGTTGGAGGGCAGAGCTCGCAGGTTGTGGCAGTCATATATTCTCAGCAGACCAGCATATTCTCCTTCTGTCATTTGGGATCAGTTCGTGCAGGTGTTTCTAGACAGATATATTCCACCCTCTGAGAGGGAAGAGTTGCGGCGTCAATTTGAGCAGCTAGAGCAGGGGATGATGACAGTGAAAGATTATAAGGCCAGAGTTTCAGAGTTGTCACTCCATGCACTTACGATATTGCCTACCGATGCCGAGAGAGTGTGGCAGTTTGTGGCCGGGTAGCAGTCAGGTATTAGGGCTACCATGGCCCGAGAAGTAGAGATGGGTACTCCTTACCAGCTTGTAGTTGAGATAGCTAGACGGATTGAGGGTTATCGGTTGAGGAGCAGGGAATAGGGTCAGCATGACAAGAGGGCTAGGTTCTCAAGGGATTTCAGGGATGCTCCAGCTAGAAGTTTAGGTCAGTTCGGGGGTGGTCAGCCCAGCAGGCTTCCATATTCAGCACCTCCACTACCTCCTCGAGGTGGTCCAGTGAGGCCTCAGTTCAGTGCCATGCCAGAGCGTTCCTATCGTCCTCTAGCCACTTAGGGTTCACCCAGTTGTTACTATAGTCGCTAGAGATTCTCCGGTTCTTATTTCAGTTCCATACCCGAGGGTCCACATCGCTTCCTGGCTATTCATGGGTCTTCCTCTTTGGGGAAGCAGGCTATGGTACCTAGAGGTTGCTTTGAGTGTGGAGATATAGGTCATATGCAGAGACAGTGTCCCAGGCTTCGGGGCAAGGCAGTGCAGCAGGGTTATCAGCCTATGGGTCCAGCACCAGCAGTCCGACCACCTAGAGGTAGAAGACAGGTCGGCAAGGGTCGTCCTAGAGGGGGAGGCCAGTTAGAGGGAGGTCAGTTAGTTCATGTTCACTCTTAGGGAGTTCAGTCTTCAGGAGCCTCAGCTAGATTTTATGCCATTCCTGCCATATTAGATGCAAAGGCCTCAGACACCATAATCACAGGTATTATATCAGTATGTGGTTGAGAGGCTTCGGTACTATTTGATCCAGGATCCACATATTCATATGTTTCAGTACTATTTGCTCATTTCCTAGATGTTCCTTGTGAGTCCTTGGGTTCTCCTATATATGTGTCCACTCTTGTGGGCGATTCTGTGGTGGTAGACCGGGTCTATCGGTCTTGTGTGATCACTTTCTACGGTTTCGATACCAGAGCAGAACTTTTATTGCTAGATATGATTGGCTTTGAGGTTATCCTAGGCATGGATTCGCTATCTCTTTATCATGTTGTGTTAGACTGCCATGCCAAGACAGTCACTTTAGCCATGCCTGAGTCGCCTAGGCTAGAGTGGAGAGGTTCTTCAGTTAGTGCATCCAGCCGAGTCATTTCCTTCATTAAGGCTCGGCATATGGTCGAGAAGGGTTGTTTGGCTTACCTTGCTTATGTGCGGGACACCACCGTCGAGTCTTCGACCATTGATTCAGTGCCGGTGGTACAAGAGTTTTCAGACGTATTTCCTTCAGATCTTCCAGGCATGCCTCCAGATCGAGATATTGATTTCTGTATTTATTTAGCTCCAGATACTCAGCCTATTTCCATTCCCCCGTATCGTATGTCTCCTAAGGAGTTGAATGAGTTAAAGGAAAAACTTGAGGAGTTGTTGGCTAAGGGGTTCATCAGCCCGAGTATGTCGTCGTGGGGTGCTCCAGTCCTATTTATGAAGAAGAAGGATGGGTCTATGCGGATATGTATTGATTACCGCCAGCTGAATAAGGTTACTATTAAGAATAAGTATCCTCTGCCGCGCATCGATGATTTATTTGACCAGTTGCAGGGTGCTCGTGTGTTTTCCAAGATTGATTTGAGATCGGGTTATCATCAGTTGAAGATTCGGGCTTCAGATGTTCCGAAGAATGCATTTTGTACCAGATATGGCCATTATGAGTTCTTGGTGATGTCTTTTGGTTTAACTAATGCCCCAGCAGCATTCATGGAGTTGATGAATAGGATATTCAGGCCGTTTATTGATTCCTTCGTCATCGTCTTCATTGATGACATCTTGATTTAGTTGTGGATCCTGGGTGAGCATGAGAAGCATTTGACAGATGTTCTCCAGACCTTGTGGGAACAGAAGTTGTATGCTAAGTTCTCCTAGTGCGAGTTCTAGTTAGATTCCGTGGAATTTTTGGGGCATGTGGTATCCGGAGAAGGTATCAAGGTTGATCCTCAGAAGATTGAGGCGATTCAGAGTTGGCCGCGTCCTACTTCAGCTACAGAGATCAAGAGTTTCTTGGGCCTAGAAGGATATTATCGCCGATTCATGGAAGGGTTCTCCCATTGACCAGATTAACTCAGAAGAATGCCCTGTTTCGGTGGTCCGACGAGTGTGAGGCGAGCTTTTAGAAGCTCAAGTCAGCATTGACCTCAACACCAGTTCTGACGTTGCCTTACGGTTCTGGGATGTATACTGTATATTTCGACGCTTCACGCATCAGGTTGGGATGTGTGTTGATGCAGGACGAGAGATTTATTGCTTATGCTTCGCGTCAGCTGAAGGCTCATGAGAAGAATTATCCTGTGCATGACTTGGAGTTGGCGGCGATTGTTCATGCTTTAAAAGTTTGGAGGCACTACCTTTATGGTGTGTCTTGTGAGGTTTATACAGACCACCGCAGTTTGCAGCACTTATTCAAGCAGATGGATCTTAACTTGAGGCAGCGCAGGTGGCTTGAGTTGTTGAAAGATTATGATATTACTATTCTTTATAATTCGGGCAAGGAAAATGTGGTGGCAGATGCCTTGAGCAGGAGGGCGTAGAGTATGGGTAGCTTGGCCTACATTGCAGCAGAAGAGAGACCTTTAGCCTTGTACATTCAGTCCTTGGCCAATCGGCTTGTGAGATTGGACCTTTCGGAGCTTCGTCGAGTTTTGGCTCATGTAGTTGCTCAGTCTTCATTGTTGGGGGAGATTAAGGCTCGACAGTTTGATGATCCATGTCTTGCAGAGCTTCGGGACACGGTGGTCCAGGGTAGGGCCAAGGAGGTTACCTTGGGCGAGGATGGTGTTCTGAGACTCAAAGGTCGATTGTGTGTTCCTGATATTGATGGCCTGAGTAGGAGGATTCTAGCAGAGGCGCACAGTTCTCGATATTCTTTTCATCCAGGAGCGGCAAAGATGTATCGTGATTTGAAGCAGCATTACTGGTGGATACAGATGAAGAAGGATATAGTGCAGTATGTGGCTAGGTGTCTCAATTGTCAGTAGGTCAAGTATGAGCACCAGGGGCCAGGAGGCTTGTTTCAGCAGATGCCCATTCCTGAGTGGAAATGGGAGCGCATCACCATGGACTTCGTGGTTGGGTTGCCTCGGACCTTGCGGAAGGTTGACGCGGTCTGGGTCATTGTGGATAGATTGACCAAATCGGTGCATTTTATTCCTGTGGCTACTACTTATACTAGAGAGAGGCTGGCTCAGATTTACATTCGAGAGATAGTCTGGTTGCACGGTGTGCTGGTGTCTATTATATCAGATCCAGGCTCTCAGTTCACTTTGCACTTCTGGAGAGCTTTGCACAGTGAGATGGGCACTCAGATAGACCTCAGTTCAGCATTTTACCCTTAGACTGATGGCCAGTCAGAGCGTACAGTTGAGATTTTGGAGGATATGCTCAGGGCTTGTGTGATTGATTTTGGCGGTCAGTGGGACCAATTTTTGCTTTGGCAGAGTTTGCATACGAGGCTTTATATGGTCGGCAATGGCGTTCTCCTATCGGGTGGTTTGAGCCAGGCGAGGCCAAGTTATATGGCACAGATCTGGTGAGAGACGCTTTAGATAGGGTGAAGATTATTCAGGAGAGACTCCGCACAGCTCAGTCAAGACAGAAGAGTTACGCAGATCAGCGGGCGCATGATGTAGCATTTATGGAGGGAGATAAGGTTATGTTAAAGGTTTCGCTGATGAAGGGCGTTATGAGATTCGGGAAGAAGGGCAAGCTGAGCCCCAGTTTTATAGGCCCTTTCGAGGTGTTGAGGCGAGCCGAGGAGGTTTCTTGTGAGCTTGCATTACCTCCCGCCTTATCAGGAGTTCATCCGGTCTTTCATGTATCCATGCTCTGGAGATATCATGCCGGTGAAGGTCCAGTATAGGGGCCAACCAACCGATGCGGCGACTTGGGAGTCCGAGGAGGACATGCGGAGTAGGTATCCGCAGCTATTTAACACTTAGGTACGATTCTATGTCCGTTCGAGGACGAACGTTTGCTTTAGAGGGGGAGATTGTGATGAACCAAAAGGGTCATCTTAGGTAAACATAATTATGACTATGTTCCGAAGCCCCGAAGGCCTCCGTTAATCTCACCTCGATGTGCGTGCGCATCCCGGGCGCGTAGCCAGGAAGCCTTTATGTGGAAACTTGATAAAGAGTTGAATTTATGATAATTAATTGAATAAAGTTGACTTTGGTCAACATTGTTGGTAAACGGACCCGGACCCGGACCCGTGATCTGGCAGTCCCGGAAGGTTCGTAGGAAAATATAGGACTTGGGTGTATGCCCGGAATCGAATTCCAAGGACCCAAGTCCGAGAAATGAATTTTTAAAGAAAAATATTTACTGAAAATAATAAAGGCTTATGAAAATGAACCTCGATGTGAAACTTGTGCTGCCGGGCCCGTATTATTGTTCCGGAGCCCGGAAGGTTCAATATGTGTTATTTAGATTATCTGTGAAATTTGGTAAGAAACAGACTTGGTTTGACAGGTTTCAGATCAAAGTGGGAAATTGAGAGTTAATGAAGTTTTGAGGATTTTCATAGAAATTGAAATTTGGTTTGGAACGTGTTTTCATGTTAGCAAGGTCCGAATGAACTTTTGAGACTAGGAATAGTTCTTTTATGTCATTTATGACTTGTCTGCAAAATTTGAAGTCATTCCGAGTAGTATAGGCCGGTTCGGCGCTTTGAAATGAATTCTAGAATCTTAAGTTCTTAAGCTTGATTCAATTCGATTTTGGGGTTGAATTCTGAGTTTCGTTGTTTTTATTCACGTTCCGGAAGTTCGAGCGAGTCCATATCATGAATACAGACTTGCCGGTGCTTTTGGACGGGGTCTCGAGGGGTTCGGGTGAGTTTTGGACCCCCGGGAGCTAACTTGGAAAAACCAGATTTTTGCTGTCTTGTTTCCTCCTTACCGGTCGTAGAAGGTGGGTCGCGATCGCAGAGAAAGAATTTTGCTGTGCTGCTGATTGTTCTTCGCGATCGCAGCTTCCTCTGCGCGATCACGGAAGGTTAGGCCCTTGGCCTTTGCGATCGCATCCCTGTCTTCGCGATCGTGGAAGGCTGGACTCCATGCCTTCGCGATCGCAGCCCCATCCTCGCGATCGCATAGTGTCAAGTCAGGGTCGGGCACAATTACTCTTCGCAATCGCAAGACCTCTGCCACGACCGCAGAGGTCTGGCCAATTGGTCTTCGCGATCGCAGGGCCCTTGTTGCGATTGCAGTGAAGGAATACCTGGGCAGTTTTATTAAATACGGGACTTAGCCTAATTCCTCCATTTTCATCTTCCACCTCAAGTCTTTAAAGAGCTCTTCAAGGAACCTTCCACCACTGTTATTGAGGTAACTAAATTCCATGGTTTTACTAGTTTCAAACGTCAATTCAAGTCTTTAGGGCTCTTGAGGATTTTGTGATTTTCCGTTTTGGGCCATGAATTCAAGTAGAAATCACACATTAATGATCCTTAGGCTATGGGTAAGTGATCCCATTGAGAATTTTCAGAATTTGAACATGTAGAACCGGGGTTGGAATTTGAGAATTTTTCAAGAATAGCGATTTTATTGAATAACTAAGATAATTTCCCACGTTGTGCATGCATTGATTTAATTGTACACCTTTTGGCTAGTTGCGAGTCCTCGGGTGTAGAGTTCAGAGTTTCGGGCCGAGGCACCAGCTTTCTTTTTTGATCCCTGAGTAGCATTTCCTTTCACTGAGGAATGGGCTGATGCTTTAACATAGGCGGATGTGGGACACAGAAAGAATAGATTCAGCACAATTGTTGTCCGAGGGGTAGATTCGACACGAGTTATGTCTCCTTTCTAACCTTGTGAGAGGGAATTGTCCCCATAGGTGATGTATATGCTATGTGTAAATTGTTTGGGGGCTACGTACGCACCAAGTGATGAGAGTCTGTACGTAGTGGCTATCATTGTTATGTCCGGGTAGTTAGGCCCACATCATGCCTAATATGCTTCCTTGTAATGCCTTATATGTTCCCTTGCAATTCCTTATATGATTCATTGTAACGCCTTGTGTACTATGAGGTCATGTTATGTATAGTATTGTTCCTCTGAGGCTTTATGGAAATTGTTGAATTGAAAGGAATTTGTTATGCAAAGTAAGTTTTTCTAAGTTATTGTGTGTGGATGTGAACGCTTCGCAATTTACATTCCGCGAGCGATGTGTGATTTCCCCCACTCTCACGGGAGCGGGCTGTACGCCATGGCGGATTAAAAGGTGCACTTTTGGGACGGGCCGGTCGATCCCTGGTTGTGCACTGAGATGATATAATTAAGAATGCACTCTTGGTACTAGCCGTTCGATCCTCGGCAGTGCATGGACGAAGTGGTACTATGTTATGATATGGTTACATTGAAAGACGCACTTTTGGGATGATCCGATCGATCCTCGGCAGTGCGTAGACATGGTTATGGTAAGCATGCACTTTTAGTACGGACCGATCGATCTCCGGGAGTGTATAGCTATTTTTCCTTATGACTCCGACCGATTGTCTTATTCCTGTGTGCGCATGATTATTTGGCATTGTTTCATGGATGTTGACTTGTGTGTGATATTTTGGGGGAAAGAAAGTGGCCATTGTTATTGTTCCCGTATTTTTCTTGGATTTCTGTGTTTTGTACATAATTGCTACTCACTGTCTTACATGCCTACTGCTTTTATTTTATCATTGTTATATCATACTGTTGGACCTTAGTGAGTGTCAAGTCGACCTCTCGTCACTACTTCTTTGAGATTAGACGGGATACTCACTGGGTACATATTTATTTAATATGTACTAATGCTGCACTTCTGTACTTAACTGTACAGGTTTTGAGGCTGGTGCACCTGCTTATTAGATCGGATCTAGATAGTGACCGTAGAGGACTTGACTTCACGGTGAGCTGCTTCCTCTGGCGATCCCCAGCAGCACCATGGAGTTTCATTTACTTTTGTTTCTGTCTATTCATGCAGACAGCGGAATTGTATATATTATTACCCTTTGTATATTCCGTTAGTATAGTATGCCCATGACACTCGTGACACTTGTCCTGGCACACACGTAGTGGTGGTTTTGGGATTTTCGGGTTGTACATATATGTGCTTGTATGTTTTGCTCGCGTTTCTTTATTGTATCTATCGCCTAGTTATTACCTTTCGATATCATGGCTTAACTTGTTAAAAATCGGTAAATGGGTGAATAATTGAATCAAGTTAAGAGAAGCACTTAGTCGAATTTACGTTGGCTTGCCTAACCCCATCGTTAGGCGCCATCACGACCTAGTTTAGGGTTCTGGGTCGTGACATAGACTTTTATTGTCACGACCCAATTTCGTAGTCGTGATGGCGCCTGTCGTGGAACCAGGCCAGCCACCTATTTATAACTAATCTAGATTTGATTACCAGAGAAAATATATCATTTTTAACAAGTCTGAAGATAATAACAATAATAAATATGAAACAATCTATGAAACCAAAACTTAAATCCTAAAATCCCGAATCCAGTGTCACACAGTCATGGGCCGCTAATACATAATGTAAATAAAAGAGGAATGGCCAACATAGTCTGAAAAGTAAATAACGACAGGTAGAATAGGAAAGAGATGACAAGATCACGGTCGCCTGCTGCTACCTCGACAACTCTGATGGAAACTGTCAGCTACTCAGTGACTAGAGTCGGGTCTCGATGTATCTGGATTTGCACACAAGGTGCAGGGGGCAACGTGAGTACACCAACTCAGAAGTAACAAACCCAAACTATGGGCTGAGAGGTACTGACAGACTAAACCTCCGATATTCATGAACAACAATATATAAACTTGGACATGACAGTAATATAACGGAAAATAAACAAAGATACATTATGTTTGTACAATCTACATACCAGCATATGATCATAAGGAATCAGAAATTATATGTACACAGTATCCCAAACTCTCACAAGGAAGTCCACTCAGTACTAGATTTGGCCTTCAGGCCCAGGGAATGTCCACCCCGGATTATACATAAACACAAGTGACGTAGTCACCTAGTACTAAGGAAAAGGCCAGTCCAGCCCCACAGAGAAGATCCATCTCCGGAACATATCACTCGGAGAAGATCCATGTACAGGGACGATCCATCCCTCAATATATCAATAACTTCGGACAAGATCTATGCCAAGGGAAGGTCCATCCCTCAATATATGTGCGCTAACTGGGGGTGTAAAGACTACGGAGGGGATCCTATAAGCCCAAGCGCTATATCAAGCCAATGAAGGCATGATTCTAGGATCACTGCGGTGTGAAGTCTGATCACATAACAGTCTCAATACCAGGCTCTCGGCCTCACTCAGTCCATACTTTCTAGTCTCACTCACAAGGCTCACAAATATAACAATCAGCCCAAAACAATGATAACATATAAATAACCTAACAAATACTGAGACTGAGGCATAAAACATATGCTATAACAGGACTGAGTACATGAAAAGAAAAAAGTCACATATAAAGACAGCAATAACTGACCATTCCGGTCTGAACATATTGGCGTGAAACCTTAGCAGTTATACTTAACATAAATTCTAATATGTTCAAGGTATATACAACCTTCACTGTACAAGTATCAGCCTGAAATAACCATTAGGCAGTGCCATGGGATGAGCCATGCCACAAACATTCGGTGTACGCCCGCATGCCCGTCACTTGGCACGTGTGTCACCTTAATAAACATCAAATACCAGATAATTTGGGGGTTTGAACCCTCAGTTCCATGTTTGGAAACAAGCTTACCTCAAAACCGGCTAAATTACTACTCTGTAGTGCCATTGCCTCTAAATTCGGCCTCCGAGTGCTCCAAATCGACCAACAATCAGATTTATACCACTATAATATGCCAAGGAATGAAACCCAATCTAAAATTTTCAATTTTAAGCACAAAACCCAACCCCGGGCCCACATCTCGAAACTCGACAAACTTTATACGAAAACGATCCTCATCATCTCATGAGTCCGTACATATAAAGAACTATGAAATCGGAGTCTAAATGACCC
This sequence comes from Nicotiana undulata, assembly GCA_005239495.1. Taxonomy (NCBI): domain Eukaryota; kingdom Viridiplantae; phylum Streptophyta; class Magnoliopsida; order Solanales; family Solanaceae; genus Nicotiana; species Nicotiana undulata. The sequence continues at coordinate 27,652 of ML268710.1, forward strand.
CTCAAATCACCTCTAGAAGGTCTCTTAAACTCAAGCCCTAGTTTACTCTTTTTCTACTGATTTTTCCCAATTAAACACTGATAATAAGGTCCTTAATCACATATAATCGAGTTAATAAGTCCAAAAATCTTACCGCAATGAAGAACAAATATTTTCCTCTTCAAAAACTCTCAAAAAGCTTGGAACCCGCAAAATAAATGGTGAAATGAAGACTAGAAATCTCTAAGTCCCCTTTTTATACTTTCTGCCCAGGCTTTTCGCACTTGCGACCCTTTCCCTCGCACTTGCGATCTGCACCTGCGCTTAGGAGGACTGCACCTGCGGAATTTCATTAAACCGCTAATTCTCGCACCTGCGGCTCCGCAGATGCGCCTAAACGATCGCTCTTGCGGTTTTCCTCCAGGACCCTTGTGCCTGCACCTGTGATCAACATGGCCGCTCCTGCGGCTCGCACTTGCGGTCAAACATCCGCAGGTGCAGAAATGACAACATCAGAAATACTAGCAGCTGAAGCTGCATATTTCCAAGCCCAAAATCCCCGTTCACAATCCGAAATCAACCCCGAGCCCCTCGGGAACCCAAAAGAACATACCAACACATCCTAAATGATCATTAAAACTTAGTTTCACCCTCGGAACACCCAAAATGACATAAAAACACCAAAATCACATAAAATTCAAGCCTATGAACTTTGAAATTCCTAAATTCAACCAACGATGTCGAAACCATCCAAAACACCTCAGATTGATCTGAAATTTTGCACACATATCAAAAATGACATTACAAACTTGTTCCAACTATTGAAATTCCATTCCGACCCCGATAGCCTATTTTCCACTACCAACCAAAAATTACCAAAAATTAACTTTCGCCAATTCAAGCCTAATTCTACACCGGACATCACAAAAATATTCCGAACACACTCCTAAGTCCAAAATCACCTAACGAAGCTATCTGAGCCATAAAGTGTGCATTCCGAGGTCGTTTACCAATAAGTCAACTCCCACTTGACTTTTCTAACAATAAAGATACTTTTAGAGACTAAGTGCCTCCATTCTCACTACACCCGTTCTGAACTCGAGCCAACCGAATCTAACACATCATAAACAGTATAACCAACATATGATCAGGCACAAATAGTAATAGAAATGCAAATTCAACGGAACGACCGAACGTGTCGTTACATTTATAACATGGATTGAATAAGTTCAGTGTGGAAGGGCCAGCCCTAGGATGCCAGAGTTCATAGGTATTTCAAGAGGATCCCAGGGCAGTCACACATTGGAGGGGCATAACCTAAGGACTTAAGAGTAAAGTGATAGTGCTTGACATAGGTTTGAAAAGGTTTTGACAAGAAAAACAGTACTGAATTGGTTCAAGAAGTAAAGAAGTTTTTGAAAATAAGGGTTGATCAGTAGTAAAAATAGTTTGAACAAAAGTAGTGTGATCATTTGAAAAATCAGCAAACAATAGATTAACTATAGAGCAAACAAGTTCAACATCACTTAACAACATAATTAACAAAGGGATATTGGGAATTGGGAACATATAAAACACACATAGTCAGACACATACAACAGAAGCACAAGAGCTTTTTCAAGAGTTTATAGGATTAAAGGGGGCCAGTCATACAACTAATGATACTAACATAGGGTATGTATTTCAGAATAGACACTTGAGAACATGGTTGTACTAGACAGAACTGAACATAGAATCAGAATTACTTAGAGATATTAGTTAACTTAGCAAAGCAGATTAATACCAGAAACTGAGTAAACAATAGATAAACAATCAAACATACATACATGGAGTAAAGTCAGGTTGATACATGCTATAGAGGTAATAGGCAGGTTCATAGACATGCTGATCAAAATTCATATAGGCTAGTAACTAAACAGAGTAGTCTAGGAATACTAGGTGAAACAATTATTTAGACATACTAGTTACATATTGAACAGCCAAATAACAAGCAAGAATAAGACTGGGAATCAATGAACTAAAGCCGCAAAAAAAAAACACATAGAGTTTTGAACTTGAAATTGAATCAGAACATACCAGTTAAGGAGAGAATAAACATAGAATATAGAGCTGTTGTAGTGCAATAACTAGCCTTGACTTACAACCGAATAGTTCAATAAAGGTAGCAAGTAACAAGAAAGAGCAGAAATATTTAAGTGTAAGAGAGAGTTGTTGAACTAGTGTTCGTGTGTGTAGTGAGAATAGAAGAGAGTATATATAATAGTTGAGAGCTAGGTAAATAAGGTAAAAATCAGTTGTTCAGTAATTGGAGAGTCACATAATCAATCAAGCATAAAATCAGTATGGTCTTCCCTTAATTAAGGGAGTAATTTACCAACTGTAAAGAACAAGGCAAGTAATTAAGGAAGGAAATCAAATAACCTAGGTATAGAGTTGGTAATTCGGGGTAAATACACACGGGTTCAATTAAGGAAATAAGTAATAAGAATCAGTAAATAACACAATTGATCATAAATAAGGCAAGAAATAATTTAAAGTCTGTGAAAAATAGGGAAAATAATTAATTAGTACATAGGTATCACCACAGCAAATCAGTGAATCAAGGATTCAAAATAACATTAATTTTAAGGAAAATAATATAGGTTTTACATGAATAAGCAAGTAAACCAAGTATAAACAGAAATAATCGAACCTAAAACCCTAATATAGGTATCCTAGGGTAAAAATCACAAAATAATCTAATTAAACGAAGCAGTAATCATGAGAGTTAAACACATCGCAAATAATCAAGGACGAACTTCAGAATCCAAACAGAGTCCAAAAATTAGTGGTTTCTAGGATACAAATTTATGGTTAAGGAAAGCTTAACAAAAATAGTCGAAAGCACATAAGAATAGAGAAAAATACTTAATGCTAGAAAGAGTTTTGAAGAAGAGATTTTCAGGAAAACCCTAGTCAGGAAAAAATGGAGAGTCGTTCGAAAATCACTACGTTTTCTATTAAAAAAAAGCGAAAACAATTTAATCCTCCTCAGATATGTAAAGATCTGAAAAGTTTAAGAGATAAAATTAGGGTTTCGAGGAAATAACCCCTAAGATGAAAATACCGGCTTAGAAACCATAGGTTTAGCCAAAAAAATAGGAAGATCTTATTGGAATCGAGCCATGGCTGCATAAGATAGGTAAGAACAGGCCAAAGGTGTGAGTGGACTGATCCCTTGTTCCTTGAGGATCTCAAGTATATGTGACTGAAACATCCCGTCGATACAATTTTCTAGGTATTTAATGCACGCCAGTCAACGGTCAGCCACTACCAGCTTTTTGTTGTCATTGTGGAACCAATAAATAGCCATCTTCTTCATTCTTTCAAACTTTACTTTCAGTCTCCTTCGTTCTAATCTTCATAGTTCCTTTCCTTCTTCAAAGTTCCCTGTCCTCAAGTCTCTGAGTTTCTTTGCTTGTTCTGCTTAAAATACCAAATATTCCAATCCCTACTTTTCTTTGCTTACAAAAAACTAAATGGCCAAAACACCTTAAACTATTCTGCAGAAAGAAATCGCTTCCTCGTCTCAGCTGGCCGGTAAGAAACCAGTGGTGGAGCCACTTCTGAAGAGCTTATAATTGGGGTGTGTGTCATTGATTATTACTTTAAGGTGGAGAAAACCTCATCGATTCTTGGTCGATGTGAGCCGATATCGAGATATATATGCTCGATAGCCAAAAGCCTCCTTGACCAAGTGAAAAAATGATTGCAACTGGGGAAACAAGGATGTTGTGATATCGGCACTAGAAGAAGCGATAACTACCCACGTGAAAGGGTTATTGAGTTTTTAAAATTACAATTTCACATTCAGTCCCCTCGATACGGTTATCGTAAACTTCGGCAAGAAATACCAGGTGATCGTCGACCAAATTCATCCCTCTTTCTGGAGGATCGTGATACAGCTACATTTCTTCGTGAGTAAAATCAACGGGCAATCCTTCACCCTTGACCACCTCATAAGGTTGTATAGTCCTCGACTTTATCGAGTTGGGCTGAAAAATCTCCAACGCCGGGCCACCAAGGCGCCTATCTCAAGTATAGACGAAGACAAAGACAGGGGCTGGATGGGGCAGTTCATTCGCATGAAGACCACATACCTAATCTCTGTTGAAAGGATGCCATTTCCTGAGTAATGGAATATGAAATGTAAGTACGATTCCGTCTTTAATTTTTGTTTGTCGTTTTTACTTCTTCATCCTTTATTATCAGGTTTTTTCTTGATGCAGCCGTTGCTTGGATGTCGGGTGCGGTTCCACACCTCGAAATATGGTAAGCCTTCTGCCTCATTTACTGATTTACCTATCGTTCAAACATCTTTTCAAACATAAGTTTACTTACTTTCTCCTTTTGTATATATCGGAAAGGACACGACTTTGAGGCCTCCGTCCGGTGATAAAGAAGTTTCACCACCAATCTCGAAACCAGTGAAGGAGAATAAACTGAAAAGAGACACGAACTCCGAAGGTCAAAAATCCAAGAAGAGAACAAATCGTAAACCCAAGGGGAATGGATGTGGCCTTTAAATTTCGAGGGCTGCCTAATAGGTCTTATGACCTCAACGTCCAATATTTTTATCTGTTCGAGTTGATTTTACAAGCGATAGTCCCGAGTATGGGAGTGATTATCCGAACTCTATTTACAACCGAACTTTAAGAGTTTGCCCATAATAGATTGAAAGTATTGAATTGTAGAGCAAAAAAACTTTTTCTAAGGCATGCTCTTTATTCTTGTGAAAAATGATTACACATGCACACAAGTTTTGAGCCAGGGCTCGAATAACCTATCCAGGCATGGTTCATTCGACCGTTTGGCCTTATCGAGACCTTGTCATTATGAAGTCATTTCCTCGAAACAAAGTTATTATCCAAAGGCAAAGACCCCCAGTATTCGAGGTTTACTATAGGGAACCTTAGATACTGTTAAATGTTGTCTTTGATACTGATTTGTGGTCAACTTGTATTATAAGTTAGCACGTTCTGTTGTTGCCTCGTTAAAAGCCTTGCCGAAAAACCTAATTGGGATAAAAATGATTCAAGGGAAAAGGAGTGTAACACGTGCTTTAATACCTATAGCTTCGTGTTGCTTCTTGTCGCTAACATGCAAGTGTTAGTTGAAAAATAGAAATAATTGAAAGGGGGTCATACCTTTATTGGGATTTCAGATGTTTGATGTTACCTTCCTCAGCACCAAGTCCTTGCGAACTTTGACCTCGATCATTTCTCCTCTCATTCCGTGTAGAATTTTGCCCAGATCCACTGTCTTTACAGTCCCCATAATACAGTTGATATCGATCTCCTTTTGACCTCAGTTCTCGGTCGATATCTCTCGTGATTCTATCCGTCGGCCCATAAGGATAAACAGACCCAGATGGAGCCCCCAGTTGGTCATCCTCGACCCCGATCTTCGATTGATATCTATTATGTATATCGGCCCAAGTGACAACTGGGTATTCGATTAAATTCTGCTTCAACTGCTGTGAAGTTACTAAACTTAGAACATTAATACCTTGAGTGAAATCTTGAATGGCCCAATCGTCGGTGACCGGTGGAAAATCAATTCGTTCCATTAGGAATCGAGATATGAATTCCTTTAGCATCTCGTGTCCCTCTACCTTACCTTGAAAATGTCTGACTTTTTTGTTGCGACCTTAATGGCCCAGGTATGTGCCTTTAGAAAGGAATCTTAAAGCATAACAAACCAGTCAATAGAATTATGATACCATATCATAGCACCCTTCGATAAAGTCTCCCCAAATTTTTTTAACAAGACGGATTCGATCTCGTCATCTTCCAAGTAATTTCCTTTGATAGCTAACGTGTAGGAGGTGGCGCATTCATTTGGATAAGTTGTCCCATTATATTTAGTAATCTCGGGCATACGGAACTTCTTGGTGATCGGCTTCAAAGTTGCACTCGGGGGAAAGGTTTTTGTACAAACTTTTTGGAATCTGGACCTTACAATATTGGTGGAGTCCCCAGGATCTGGTCGACCCTGGAATTATAGGTTTTTACCTTCTTTCCGTTTTCCTCGATCTTCTTTTCCCCTATCTCGATTCGCTTCGTCAGTTCTTCGAGGATCTTAATGATAGAAGGGTTGGTCTCTGATTCTTTCACGTTCGACCTCTTCAAATTCAATTCGACCCTGTGTATGATTTCCTTGGATGGCTCAGGTTCAACCCTGCTAGATGTGTGATTCTGATTTGGAGCGGAGCTATTGCTGCATGTTGGGCTTGCAACATTTCGAAGATTACCTGCAGGCTGATCCCGCTATATTCAGAGCCATGTGCATTCTGAGTAGATGATCTGGTACCCCCACGAACACTGCTTTCAGTATCGACGACCAAATTTCTACTTATGTCCACATGTTAACTGACGTCTATTGGCTCTACAGCCGAAATTTTGTTGAGGTCAGCAGGGGGTACATCGTTTCCTAGTGCAATATTCTTATTTTTTCCGTTGTGGTTGAGATCATTGTCTATGTGTTGAGGTGCTGACTGAGAGTTCAACATTTTTTGATCTTTTAATCAATGATACTTCAAAGAACAAGTGTAAAATAGTGTGTGTCACAAAAGTTTGTACCAGACAATCACTATTATCCTTAGCCCCACGGTGGGCGCCAAACTATTTACCCTTAAAAATAGATAACAATTAAATTTATAAGTGTAAAGACCCATAAAATTTCTTAACTACCAAAGATGCCCGGATAGGTCCCCATGTTGATAACTGTAGGAATTATTAAATCGGACCATTTTGGAGTGAAAAGTACCCCAGGACTTAAAAGATAGAATTTTTCGGATTTGTGCGGATCTGCGGTCCACTATGCGATCGAAGATCAGGTATGCGGACCGCATAATGGTCGCATACTTGGACAGTTTGCTGTCCATTTTGAGGACAGCTATGCAGCCCATAGTGCGATAGCATTTCATGAATGCGGGCCGCATAGTTGTATCTGAGTTTTGCGGAGGGGGTTATGCGGCGCACTATGCGATCGCATAACAGGTATGTGGACCGCATAGTTGCCGCATACCTGGGCAGATTCCCTTTATTTTTGGCCCAACTGAAGGCCAATAATGCGGCAGGTCTGCGGACCGCATAACAGAAATGCGATCGCATTCCTGACCGCAAACCTGCATCGGGGCTAACCTGCATCGGGGCTTCTAATTTTCTATTGTTTTAAACCCGACCCCTAACCTAATATAACACCCATCCCCCTCATTTTTAACGACCATATGGTAATTTAGAGAGAAGCAAGAGTTAGTTCTTGAGAGATAAAGTCCCCACCCTCATGATGAGTGGTGATTTTACCACTCATTTTAGCCTTTTCTCATTAGATTTTGTATTGTTAAATGATAGCTTGAGGTCGTTTTTAGTGTGTAATTGCTCTATTTGCAGGAAAATGATGCCATAAAGTGGTTAAGGTCAAATTGGAGTGAAATTGAGCAAAAAGAGAGTAAAGAAGAGAAAAGAGGGGAGCAATGGCCGAATGCGATCGCATATGCAACATGCGAATCGCATTTCGAGCCCAGAAGATCGCATACCGCAACAGAAAGATGAGTCGAGTTTAATGAGTGGAATGCGGTCGAATATGCGATCGCATATCGCAAATGCGGTTCGCATTTGAGCCGCATCACCATCTGATGCNACTTTTCGCTCGAATTTTTGGCCCTCTATAAAAAGCATACCTTGGCAACATCTAAAAAAACGACGGGAAAACCAATTTTTTTACATCTTTTGAACATATTTAGAGCTTTGTAAATATATTTTGAGTAGAGAACAACAAGTTTTGAAGCTAGGGATTTGCACAAACATTTGGGTCTTAAAGATTTCACCATTGTGGTTAAGTATTTCTTACCCATTTACGTTTATTTCTTCATTTCCTTGT